>JAUTBT010035975.1:0-18033 GCA_032361225.1 Lepetodrilus schrolli
CAGCCGATGCTCGCAGGTTTACTGCAACATTCAGCGCTACGGATGTTGCAGGTTTCCTCCTGCCTTAAACTGACAAGTCGTGATATAAGTGAAACAATCTTGAAAGCGACGTAAAACCCCAATCAAAAAAGAAAAGAAAAAAAGTTCTCTCAAAATAGGTGGTGTGACCAGAATCGTGACATCGACTATTTATCAATGCGGAAAATGCAACGAATCTTTCATTTCAATGACGGCTGAATGAATATCCTTGTCTGCTGGAGGAAATACGTTAGTGGAATGACATGTTACTTTTTTAATATAATTAACAGTTGACAAACTATTTGAATTGGATATGTGGAAAGGGAACTTTGGATTTGCTATTTGCTATTCTATTTAAATGGATATTATAGTCCGTTCTCCAGATTATTTTGATCAGTTGGGCATTTCCTCGCTGAACGGATTCAATATTGCCGCCTATTCAGTTTATTCGATTCTGAGAATTCAATTCTGGAATCGAATCGAGCGTGGCCTTGGTTACACATGGGTGGAATTCCATTGTCGCTATGGGTGAAATATTCCCGTTGCGACGTAAAGCACCAATTCATTCCATTGCCATGGGTTAAATTCTTGCGCAAGGACAACCTAATTTCAGAAAGTGTATACTGAAAATAGTTCAAAATTTATCCACTTCCACATGCACAATACAACTACACATCAATAGCGTAATCACTTTATTTTCCATCAGCATGATAATCAGTACTTCTGAACTATATATGGAAAAGATAAAATTGTATTGCACATGATTTGCATCAACTGGCATGGCAACAAGGCACAAGTTTGGTGCAATGAAAATATCACCGAGAATAGAAATTGCTTCTTGTGAACAGTAATGATTGTACCATATTTATGGTTTCTCCGACATTCAAACAAATCCCACCAATTTCATAACTATAATAAAATTAATTAAAAATAATACAAATATTTTCACTAGTGCAATAACACAACAGATTTTTATAAGTATTCATACACGATATCAAAGTCTTTTGGGGCATATTTTAGAGCTTGGGACTTGATTTGTCAAATATAAAGCTAATAGATTTCTTCAATTAAATATGCAAACACATTTATTAATATTTACACATTGACTTGGAACTATATTTTGTTCACATGCTTTAACCCAGTTCCCAAAACATTTGTCTATTATAGTGTTTGTGAAAATCGACATTACAATAGTTTCTTTAATAGAATCACAATCGTGTTCATACATTATTGAATTTATTAAACTCGTTGGAAAAATTATATGCTTGGCAGAGTCTCGCATAATATCAGTTTTTGCAAACTTGTTTAATAAATTCAGTATTATATGACCACTCATGTTAGATCCTCTCACATGTTAAAAATATACAGTATTTAGAATTCTGAGATCATTAAGTGTATTATTCACCATTATCTTGCCTCGATATCAAATTGTTTGATCTGATTGGTTCACGTGATCTTGATAATATCCTGATTAAATGATGGGGAAATAAATTCGCTTAACCCGTAAACCCCACAATGCAGTCTTTATTCATGTCCAATGATGGTTTATGCAACTTGAAGCTAATGGGTCACGAGACCAAATTCCATAAGTGTTTCATGGTAAATTTGGTTTCGTGACCCCTTAGTTTCATGGTACAATGACCGCTAATGACTCTCAACATTAATTCCCTACAATGACAGTCACTAAAAAAACAGACAAGTTTGGATAACGAGAAATTAATGTTATTAATAACATATGCAGTAGCTAGGTAGTGAAGTGACGTGACATGATGCCTGAAGAACAATCATACGATGACAGAAGAACAATCAGCGATTGTCATGAATGCAAATGACTTTGACATTCATGGGGCTATGAACGATAATAACTTCTATGAGGTTCGTCTAATGACACGACAATGATACTGTCATTAGTTATGTATAAGAGATTGCTATGAGAGCACTACGGTATCGTGGAAGATAAGAGAGTTTCGTTAAACGATATCCTGAATAATGCATAAGGATAGAGCTGAGATGACAAAGTTCAGTCCGTGTTTCCTGCTAAGTAGTCTGTGGTGGCAGTGCAGAAGGCCTTCAGACCCTTGGTTAGGCTTTCCTTGTCCTGTTGGCAGATGGACAGACGAACACGGTTATGGCAGCTGCCACTGGGAGATGAACTGAAACAGATCATGACAATTGACGATTACAAAGATTGTAAACCTACGATATTGAACTGAAACAGACAATGACAATTATTGTAAACCTACGATACTGAACTGAAACAATGACAATGGTTGTAAACCTACGATATTGAACTGAAACAGACAATGACAATGATTGTAAACCTACAATATTGAACTGAAACAGACAATGACAATGATTGTAAACCTATTAAATTGAACTGAAACAGACAATGACAATGATTGTAAACCTACGATATTGAACTGAAAATGACAATGGTTGTAAACCTACGATATTATACTGAAAAAGACAATGATAATGATGACAATGATGATGATAATTGTAAACCCACACAGTATTGTACTGAAACATTATGACAATGATTGTAAACCTATGAAATTGAACTGAAACAGACAATGACAATAATTGTAAACCTATGAAATTGAACTGAAACAATGACAATGGTTGTAAACTTACGATATTATACTGAAAAAGACAATGATAATGACAATGATGATGATAATTGTAAACCCACACAGTATTGTACTGAAACATTATGACAATGACAATGATGATTGACGATGACAATGATTGTAAACCTACGATGTTGGACTTAAACAGACAATGAATATGACCGAGGATGACTGTGATTGTAAACCTATGATATTGTACTGAATCAGATGATGACAATTATGATGTCGATTGATAATAAATTTTGATAATGACATTGATTGTTAACCTACAGAATTGTACTGAAACAGATAATTATGATGACGATGACTAATATTGTACTGAAACAAATGAGGACATTGACGATGACAATGATTGTAAACCTAGTTACTACAATATTGTACTGAAACAGATAATGATGATGAAGATTGGCACATCCTTGGTCTGTTAGTACCAGCCGGTGCTCACAGCTCTACTGCAGCATTCAACACTACTGATGTGGCTTTCCTCCTGCCCTAAACTGACAAGCCATGATATAAATGAAAGGATCTTGAAAACGGCTCTAAATCTTAATTTAAAAAAAAAGATTGACAATGATGATTGTAAATTTATTGTAAGATGAGGACGGTGAACACCACTCCCATCTTGCGCTAGGTTTATGATTGGTTGTAAAGATAGGCTAGCTTTGTGGATTGGGCCACGTCCCAACTGTTAAAAGAAAAAAAACCCATGTCCCTGGTTTAAAATTCATGGTATAAACTCACCAAAACCCAGGAAGGAAGGTGACTTTGTACTTCTTGGCAGCCATTCTCAACAGAACCATGGCATCAGCCGTCTCAGGGAGCTGTACCCACACAAAAAACCCTCCCTGGAACAAAAACAGAATGTTGTGGATACTAGTAATGTATACAGCATCTCCCCCAGGGAAGGGTAGAATTCTGAGCTACGTATGACTACGTTTACTACCCTTCACATCACAACCTACATTTATCCTGCTGACAAATGGTACCCTAACAGCATAGCGAGTTGTCTGCCCATGTGTATTATTTTAAACAAACCAATGAAAACATGTTTTATTAACTGCTACTTTCGTGAGGCGATTCAGCTTGGTATGAGCTTGTTGTGGGTTATACCTAACACCTGTGCAAGTTGGTTTCCCACTAGAAAACTCTTAGAAAGGATTTTCCCACGCTTGGCAACTGAGCAAATTATGCAGGTGACGTCATTGTTGTGACCGACAAGTAGGCGTAGCTAATACATCTTAGAACGCATCTGATTGAACTATCAGTGCCGACCATAGCCCTTTGATCTCGCTGTGACAGGAATTCATAGGCTTTGCAGGCAAGGGGTCGTACATAGCCTAAGCCATATTAGATCACGTGGCCTAGCCAAGATGTATATATGTTACAGTCAATCTCTAAAATCAGGCAATGTGTAAAATGTTTAAAACTTTCAGTGACTTTCGTTTCACTCAGTCAATTTTTTAAATGCCTGAAATGATAAAATGACTCCCCTTGCTTGACAGATTGGCTGGCATGAGTTTGTTGAAAAAAAGATAATGTGTACATTTTTATAGGTATTCACACAATTCATGTAAAAATGTATGCAATCCTGTGTGAATATCTACAAAAATGTACACATTATCTTCAATTGTTTTCATCAAACTCACGCCAGTCAATCTGTCAAATAAAGGCAGTCATTTGTCATTTCGGGCTTGTTAAACATTGCTTGAATGAATTGAAATTCACTGAAAATTTAATACATTTGACGCATTGCCTGATTTTAGACATTGACTGTAACATATACATTGGACTCTAGAACGCTCTTTCATCATAACTTGTGCAACAAATTCACTGTGTACATTCAAAACAAGGCTTAAAATAACATTTTTCAACACAGCAATTGGAAATTAGTAGTTATTTTGTTGTTCGGACTCACAAAGCGTATTCAAGCAGCGCTACACTGGATTTTTGCACTACATAAATATCTCTATGTAACAAACCCAATCTAATTAAAATCAGGTCTGAAACTAACACTCAGATATTTAGACACTTGTTGTTTAAAGAATATCAAAATGTTTAAGCGGGGAAACAAGATCTGATTTTAATTATAAAACCGTAAAAAAAATAAGGGAACGCATAATTATACTAGTATTACATTTGTTTTCGTTCTAAGAGAGGCGACTGATAAGTACCACCGTTACGCAGCCCAATGAGACAGGTGCAAGCACATGCCAGATTAGTATTGCCCGTGCATTTTCTCGCATGTATTGTAAAAATTCTTTACAACTACTTATTTTTTTAGATACACCACTTTATGTGTCCGCATTTGAAAGTACTATAAATATATCAATATCATCGTTCCCTATAATTCTGACTGTAGTATAGATTGTAACAAACCTTGTATAAAACAAACTCTAACCTTTGGTTTCATGAAGTGAGTCCCACTTGGCAAACATTTCGTCAGGATATCGCACATCAGTGCCATTCGTTCCTACAAGGAAATCACATTGCAATCCAAGGGGAGATAATCATGAGGAGATGACACACATAGGAAGTAATCTCATTAAAATAAAATCTTTATTTGTAATTTCTACTCTCCACCACCAACTTAATTTTCATTCCAATGACCTTTGAGGCTTTCTTTGAAACTTACCTTGTATATTTTTCTCAACAGTTGAACATGTTTTTCCAGCATACCCAGTTTCATGATGGCTGCCGCCAGTATTGAAGCATAGTGATTCAAGCTTCCACCGCTCCACGTCAAATTGCTGTGTAATTAGAGTATGTAATATTTTACCATCACAAATATGTAAGTAAATAAGTAAGTAAGTAAGCAAGCAAGAAACCCCTTTTCGATCCACCCCTGCAGCCCCTATTCCATTATTATTATTATCGTGGGTTTTTTTTAATGGGGTTTAGAGTCAATTTCAAGAATCTTTCACTAGCATCATGTTTTGTCAGTTTAGGGCAGGAGGAAACCTGAATGTTGCAGTACGCCTGCTAATGCAGCTGTGAGGAGCTTGACCTACTGACCTGGAATGAAGACAAGTGAGGATCCGCTCTGGAGCTTCTATCCAACCCAGTCGGAGTCCAGGGGCCAGAATCTTGGAGAAGGTACAGTTGGAGACCACGTTGCCCTGGTAGTCAGCATCTGACCTGAGGAAAACCGACATCAGAAGAAATCAGTAATAGCTATGTTACTGTCGATCGTCTCGCATGGATGAAATATTCCGTTGCGATGTAAAGCACTAATTCATTCATTCATTAATTAATGCTAAGTTATGAGGTTTGTACATTCACTACAATATTCAACTGTTCAATTTGTATATATCTTTTCGAGGTTCGATGTATTTTTCCATTCAGCGTATTCAATTCACTTGTTTCCATTCGGAATTAAAATCTGAGTAGTCGATGTTTACCAGAAATACAACCAAAAGTAAACTGGATGCATTTTATTCATTCGAAATTTGTTAAAAAATGAATAGAATAAATTGCGAATACAAGATGGAATAGACTATGCTAGCCATACAGTTGGATGTGTTCGTAGATTTGGATATGTTAATTCTGATTCATGCTATTTTCGTATTTATCTAATTATTCGAACGGCTAAAAATTTAATTATTTAATTATTAATACCCGAAATATTCGGGTATTTATGGTACACTATGTCGATATAACTAAATGCATACGATGAGATATATATATAGGTTTCTGGACGACGGTCACAAGAACCTGCAGTGGCCACTCTCTTATTTCCCCAGCACATAAGGGCTGCTCGATTTGTTAGAAAGCAGCTAGCCACTTTGAAAGCTGCGAGTACATGTCACATGACGGTGAGATTGCAAAACAAGCAACCAGACTCACTTCTGTCCAGCTGAAATGTTCCGCTCGCCACTTACTGGCGCAAGTACCACACATCGGCTAGAAATTTGCTGGGTACCTTGCAAATAAAGCAACCTAGCTGCTGGAAGTACTGTAAATGGTGCATGTCAAACCAAGCCGTCTTGACAAAAGAAACACTATTAATGGCGTTACCATTCAAGGGGAGATAACAATGAGAAGAAAATGTAACGGTAGAAAGTAATCTAATTAAAACTAAATAAATACAGACATTGAGAAATACCAAAAACAACTATATAATATACAGGTCAACATTTCATAAAATGTTCGTACGGTAGTCCAGACATTAATCTGGCCCCGAGATTAGAAAAGTTTTGAGTACGATTTAATGCTCAACTTGAGCATTAAATCATACTAGAGCGGAAACAAATTGGAAAAATTATTCGATTAATCATTTTTAAGTATATGTATTTTATTCGCATTTGAATATTAATTTAAAATCTTATTATAAAATAATGTGCTACAAAGTAACATTTCTGGCCATTTAGTCACCCTATCGATAAAACTAAAACATCGTCACACATCTTGAATGTAGTCAGTAAATTTTGATATTGACCAGTAACATCAAAATAAGAAGGTCTCAAGGGTATTACGGAAAAACATGCAATCTACAACTCTTGATGACATTGATGTGTTTGAATATTTGAATGCTGTTTTACTATTCGAATACGGTATTCGTAATTTAATATTCATTTGCGAATGTTCGAATACTCGTTTCAACTCTAAATCCTACTCAGAAAAGTTTTGTAATCTTGGGGCCAGGGCTTTTACTATAGCAGGAAGTCATGGAATCCTCAATTTATGTTAATTACCATGAAGTACGACCCTTTTGTGAAATATAGGCCAGTTGATCTTTTACCTACATTGTACCTACCTATTGTCAAATTCCAGTAAACGCTTCGGACATTCATCATGATAATACATCATATTGTAAACATCTTCCGAGATCACCAATACGTCGTGTTTCCTGGCTACTCGGACCAACTCGCGACATCGCTCTGCAAAATCAGTCTATTATAAAAAGAAATACATGAACAAAAAATTGAGAGTTATCTATGAAATATCCCATGATAATTCCATAAGATCGATCACTCACTATAGTTTGGCATGAAATGCATTGATGTTCCTATTTTATCTTGGTAAATACTTTATGGAATGACAAACCCCAAAAAACTTCAATTTCTTACATTGTACAACAAAATCAAATTAAAAAAATAATGTATTTGCATCATTATTAAAAAATAAAATCGGCATCACTAAATATTTTTAGCAAGTATTATTTTATGCAGGGACGTGACATCTGAAAGACAGAACATGCAAAAGGGTCCAATTTGCATGTGCTGATACTCCTTTTCACACACTCCCACATGCAAATTGAGGCTTTTTGCCTGTTCCATCTTTTGGACGTCATTCCTCTGCATAAAATAATACTTACTCAGCAGGATTTCGAAAGAATAAAGATCTCAGACAAATTTAAATACATATCCAAGGAGAATTAGAACTTAGAACTCGATTCATATCGCACATTCCTGACCTTCTGAGTAGGAAATTCCTGTTGGGTTGTTGAACACAGTAATGACGTAAATCATGGACCAAAATGGCCGTTCTGGTATAACAGGCAAAGACTTGGGGCGGTGTTCAGTTAAGAGTTGGTCTAGTTTATCCACCATAATACCGTTCTCATCCATAGGAACTGAAACAAGACAGATGAAATTTTACAATTCAAATGGACTGTTCTCGTCTGTTCAAATTTGTAAAGAATTCCAATCTATTTCTAATGTGTAATTTCACAAAGTTTTTTAACCAATTTTAGCTGGTAATAAGTGTCACATGCATATATTACATCACCTGTTGATTTCAGGGTTATCATCTCACCCCCAGTGCTATCTGAAACATTAGGTCACCTGTGCTACCTGAAACATGTTAGCTCACCCAGTGCTAACTGAAGCATTAGGTCACCTTGTGATACCTAAAATATGTTAGCTCACCCACTGCTATGTGAAACATTATGGTAGCTCACCCAGTGCTATCTAGAACATTAGCTCATCTGGTGCTATCTGAAACATGATCTCACCCTGTGCTACCTGAAACATTGAATCTCAACCAGTGCTATCTGGAACATTAGTTCTCCTGGTGCTACCTGAAATATTAGCTAAGTTGGTGCTACCTGAAACATTATGGTAGCTCACTCAGTGCTATCTGCAACATTAGTTCTCCTGGTGCTACCTGAAATATTAGCTAAGTTGGTGCTACCTGAAACATTATGGTAGCTCACCAGGTGCTATCTGGAACATTAGCTAACCTGGAGCTACATGAAACATTAGTTCACCTGGTGCTATCTGAAACTAGCATCCCTGTGCTATCTGAAACACTAGCTCACACAGTGCTATTGGAAACATTAGCTAACCTAGTACTACCTGAAACATACCTTGTGCTACTGGAAATATACCTCATGCTACTTAAAACATTAACTCATCTGATGGTACCTGAAACATTAGCTCACCTGGTATCACCTTGATTTGGAAGTCATGCTGAAGCATACGATATGCTGCATAGTAAGTTGGGTCTTCTACAAACACAACAGCATCTTTGTTTACTAACAGCGTTGTCAGGAAATGCAGGCCCTGTGTGGCTCCTGCAGACAGCATTAGGTTCGAACTGCCAAATATAATAATAATAGTAAATACAAAAGGGGGTGGGTAGTAGCGCAATGGTAGAACATTGGACTTCGGAGCCGAAGGTTCCAGTTTCAAATCCCGCCCCGGGAGCCCGGCATCAATGTTCACAAAAGTTACATTTCTGATGTGATATTGATAGGATGAGCTGTATGTACTGTGGCACAATGCAGTTATCATCATTGGTTTGTCAGTATCAGTCAGTCCTCGCAGGTTTATTGCTACAGGTTTCTTCGGGCGGGTGGTAGTGCAGTGGTAGAACAGTTGGCCTTCGGAGCCAAGGTTCCAGGTTCAAATCCTGCCCCGGGGGCCTGGCACCAATGTTCGCGAAAGTTACCTTTCTGGCGCGATATTGATAGGATGCGATGTCTGTAGAGTGGCAATGCAGTTATCATCCTTGGTCTTGTCAGTACCAGCCGATGCTCACAGGTTTACTGCAACATTCAGCGCTACGGATGTTGTGTCTTTCCTGCTGCCCTAAACTTGAAAGTGACTCTAAACCCCAATTTAAAAAATAAATAAATAAAAAATGTGAAAAATGCTACCAGTCTAGGTCAGACTCGCCTCAAAATCTAATATACATGTATATATAATTTATCACCGAACCCTTGTGCTCACTGATCAACCAATTCAACCAATTCAACCAAGCAACTGACCTACCTATTAACACTGTCGTTGTATTCCAAGGACAGAAACTTGGCCAGTTCGTCTCTAAACTCTTGATCTCCCGTGTCTGGACCATAGCCGAACACTGAAGTTGTATCTGACTCGTGATCCTACAATTAAAAAACTTGTACCATACAGTTGGAGAAAACATTATTATTAGATATAAATTACATCTTATCAAATCATCAAGCCATCAAATCATCAGATGTTGCTATGGAACAGGACTTGTACTATACAATAACAATCCCAGAAATCATCATTAACCCCCTCCATGCTGAAGGCAACTGGAGATGCTCTAAAGAGCAGTGACTGTGTCTAATCCAGCAGAGAGAGGGTTAAAGACGTACATTTATAATACACTCGCCTCAAAATCTAATATACATGTATATATAACTTTAATTTTGCCTCGCAATGTTATGCTTGCGTTGCTAATCCAAGCTAGAAAATCATAACAGTCATCACTATGGTATTATTTATTCATGTAATGGTATTGCTCATTCACATATCTAGATTCATATCCAACATTTTATGTTAAAAACAATCTATCTATGTGTGTATATTAATTGTACAAACCATAAAATTGCCTGTATGGTCCTTTACGAGAATTGTGACGTGCAGTGCCAATAATAATAATATATGCATTTATATAGTATCGCATACACCATTGTTGGTGAAAACAAATGTGAAAACAAATGAAATGATGAAAAGGGTTAAAAAAAAAGAAATAGAATAAAAAGTAACAATCGCCAGAGGCTAGGTAGGTGGAATTTAATTAGGAAATTTATAGATTAGTAAAAAAGTTGTCAGGGATAGTTGTATCAGAATATGCAATAACCTTTGACCTCTTGCAAAGATGATCTTGCCACTTTAATCTAATTAAAGCCAAGCCCCCTTCAACTGCTAGCCAAGCCCCTTTCAACTGCTAGCCAAGCCTTGCAAAATGTTAGCCATGCAAACAGACGATAGTCTCAACCCAGGACATCTCTGGCAACATTTCTGTCACACACATCATTTCATCATAATATTAATACCTGAATCCAAATTTGTTGCCTTGCAATGATACGATTGCGTTGCTAATAAACTTACCAGATAGGATGGGAAATCGCCCAACTTAATGCATAGCTGTAGTATGATTGGCTGACAAGCAGGCCTACTGCTACTATAAAAAATAATAATAATAATAATAATAATAATAATAATAAACTACTGTAACTATTTGTTAAAGGGACTACCAGACCATCTGATTGACATGATCCAGCGAGTTCAAAATTCTGCGGCTCGATTAGTGACTCCGGTTGTAATGGAGCTTCATTGGCTACCAATACACCAACGTATTGAATACAAAATTCTTGTACTGTTTTTCGTGTGCATACACGATCGTGAACCAGTGTATTTGAGGGAAAAAATACAGATGTACTCGTCCAATCGCTCCTTACAGTCATGTGATCAATATCTTCCGACATTGAGACCTGGACGCACCAAAACATATGGTGATCGTTCAAATCTATCTGATAAACTGTGTACTTTTAAAGCTTTACTCACCTGTTCAATGCTGCTTTCATCTAATCATGACAGTGTTACAAGTCAAAAGCGTTTTTGAGTAGTTTTAAACTGTATTTAGGCACTATATAAGTGTATATTATTATATATAATATTATTTTTATTGTTTTTGAATTGGGGTTTAGAGCCGCTTTCAATATTCTTTCACTTATATCACTTGTCAGTGTAAGGCAGGAGGAAACCCGTAACATCCATAGCACTGAATGTCGCAGTAAACCTGCGAGCACCGGCTGGTACTGACAAGACCAGGGATGATAACTGCATTGCCACTCTACAGACAGCACATCCTTTCAATATCGCATCAGAAAGGTAACTTTCGCGAACATTGATGTCGGGCCCCCGGGGCGGGATTTGAACCTGGAACGTTCTACCACTGCGCTACCACCCGCCCCTTATTATTATTTACTACTACTACTACTATTACTACTAATAATACTACTATTAGTAATAATAACAATAATAATAACTTTTAATGTATAACTTAATAAATATAATATCTAGATAATAAACAAATGATAATTTTAACATCATTTAATGAATGAATTAGTGCTTTACATCGCAGCAGGAATATCTCACCTATACATGGCAAAATAACATAAAAATAAATTGTAATAATAATAATACAATGTAGTACCATAATGTGCTATTTCCATGGAAAACTGCTCTCAAACATAATAATGTCAATAATAATTTGGAAACTGACAGCGGCATAATGATTTGCATGTACATTATTCACAGAGGTACTTACCAATACGAGTTCAGTTGCTTTCAAAACCATGTCTTTGCAGCCTCTGAGTAAGTCCGGACCAGGGGCACCACTCATTAAATTAATGCCATCCTTAGGACTTCTACAGGCTTTAACTTCCAATATAGGATCCATAACTATAGGATTAGACAGGCCACACATTAGCTTGTGTCTAGTCTTTAACCACAGGCACGTAAAGCAGGCCATTGATTTGTTTTAATAAATTCTTTAAAATAAAAAAAATGTAAATGAATAAATGAATGAAAGAATGGGTATTAATGGCACGCTTACGATATGTTCCCAGGGATGTGCTCAGAAAGAACAAGATATCTACGGTAGTACATAATATAGAGATTTATTAACAAGAACATAAATATATAACATTAAGTTAATCTTCAATAACGGTGAACTAAGTTAACCCCTAGGTCCAGGGTTGGCATTACCCAGCATTCAAGAGTGCAGCCCTAATGAATCTCTCTGAAGTACTGTAGGGTGAAGTATTTATACACAAACATATATTGCGATGTCTAATTGGATAAATAAGATTATTTATGGTTGTGTAGAATGAATGTATATTAATGTGAAACATGTAAAATAGATTTTGTATGAGAGAATTAAGTGGGGATAATCGTGGTGCATCGAGTATGCCTTAGTGGGTGGATTTGACGCATTATAAGTAACTACTATTATTATTATTATTATTATTATTATTATAATGACCATGGTATTGTGCTATGACCATACACCAGTTGCAAGATACAAATGGACAGATGTTATAATTATTATTAACTAACATGCTGGTATTTCTGTAGGAGAAACTACAGCAACTATATGTGTTGTGATTGAAACCATTAACCACAACTAATAATCATGATAATAATGTGCACATTTATACTGTGCCAAATCCACATTCTAAAGTGTGCTCATAGTGATAAATCATTATTCCGTTCAATGGATCAAGTGTTCTCATTTTCCTTCTCAACTCCCTGGGGAGTATACAACCCAAACTGCCTTTCAAGGCGCTAGGTTAATAATTCACATGCCTATATCATCCTTCTGGGTACCAATTCTCTGCTTGGTGAAAAAGAGCCATCAAACTAAGCCACATATATGATTATATGAACAATGGCAGTCGGTGCACGACAGCCTTTCCCAAAATTTCTAAACTCAGCAGACATTTTGATGTCGGTCATAGTTTCAGATCAACATCTAAGGCTCAAACATGCATGGTGAAATCCCAGACGTCTAGCCACAATATCCAGTTTGTTATGACAATTCATATATTTTAGTCAATGTTTTAGCTATTTTACTGCAGAACAACATATTCGCCAAAGATTCATCAGTGTAGATACAGTTTTGAAATAGAAGTATTTTATACAGCAACCCTTAATGCGTTGATATACAATGCTAAGATTGCATTCGGCACTAAACTACTTTGTAAACTAAGGCAAATATCTGGCGTGGGTGTTTGTGGCAAGACGCCTTATGTCCTAATGGGGCAAGATGGTGGGCATTTTGCCCCATTAGTTTATTTTTGCTAAATCGCTTGCGTTATTACTGTTATTGCCCCGTGCCCAAAACACGAAAAATATTTTATTCGCACTTACATTTTACTGGCAATATATGTACACGGACACAAATGTTAGCTCACTATATAGGTCAACAATAGGGGGTTGGTGATATCACAGTGGTAGAACGTTGGGACATCAGAGACAAAGGTTCCAGGTTCAAATCCCACCCCAGGAACCTGGCATAAATGTTCGATGTCTGTAGAGTGGCAATGTAGTTATGATCCTCGGTCTTGTCAGTACCAGCCGGTGCTCGCAGGTTTACTGCAACATTCAGTGCTACAGACGTTGTGGGTTTCCTCGTACCCAAAACTGACAAGCCGTGATATAAGTGAAATAATCTTTAAAGCAGCTCTAAACCCCAATTCAAAAAAAAAAAAGAAAAAGATCAACAATATACCAATCTATAGCAGTTGTTGGTTTTCTGTTTACTCTTTGTAAATGGAAAATTTGTTAGTTCTTCCCCCGAAATTTGGAAACCAATAAGCGATGATTTACACCTGCAGTTATGGCAAGAATTTATGAGAACCTTCTCACTGGACAAATCATGCAAGTACACAGTGCTTGAAAGTGTACTCTATATTTGTCAGGTGATCCAAAACCAGGAACTTGTTTACCTAAGAAATTGCCAGAGAATGAGATATTTGATATTTGATCTATGCAGTGTGGCAGTTGTGCTAAATGGTGATGAACAAAGAACAAAAGTAACTGTGGTGTAAGGCCATCTCTGGTGTATCACAGGGCACCGTCCTTGGCCCACTGCTGTTTCTATATTGCTGTTGAATATTATACCTATGCAATTATTTATCTGCGCATTGTAAATAGTGCATTAAGCTCACAGCTACATTTTCTAATGTTTCACTTTGTTCGATTGCATACATACATTTGCTGATGACATTATACCAGTTCTGCGCAAATTAACAGCGTTTTAGTAAGTAGTACGAAAGCTGGGCTACACCAAAATGGGGACATTAACCGTATACGGTACAGTATATATGTAGACAAATCAAATGTACACACTTTCAGGTAAAAATATGTTTGACCATGAAATATATCAACAAACCATGATTGTATGACTTTCAAAACAAATATATTAATAATATTCAATTTTGCCTAAAGTTTTCCGCTAAATGGTCTACTACTACATCACAGGGGTTTGGTGATAGAATAGTAAAACAAAAACAAAAAATACATTTTAAAAATATTATAGATATTCAAGATCTAAAAAAAAAAGAGGAGAAAGTAATTTATGTAAAAAAATAAATAAAATTGAAATATATTTTTGTTTAAATAAAAAATAATATAAAGGAGACATGCTACCAGTCTAGGTCAGCCTCGCCTCGCAATCTAAAATCTAAATTAGATTGCGAGGCGAGGCTGACCTAGACTGGTAGCATTGACTCTTTTATATTATTATTATTATTATTATTATATTTTATTGTTATTTTTTACTTCTTTTTTTAAGATAAATTACTTTCTTCTTTCTTTTTTTAAATTTATTTTTTATAGAATATCTATAATATTTAAAAACTATCTATAAAATATCTATAAAAACATCTTTTTAAAACTTTTCTATCACCGAACCCCTGTGTACTACATCATGTACATCTTTTTCCTTCACTCATCCAGAGTTCACAAAAGGCCAGGTCAAAGGTCACTAAAGGTCAGCTTGGGTAGTACGACATAAACCAACATTTAATTTGAGTTAGATTTAGTCAGTAATACATCTACATCAATATTTCCTTATTGTGAATCAGTCGTTATTTATTGTATATTATTAAACTGCGTACATGGACATATGTTCCATGGAAATGCACTGGAATATCAAGTGTCAGCTATATAGTGAAAGTGCATTGGTGATGCATGCGATGTGCATGTTGCAGCTGGTTACGTTACTTACCAGTACATGCGCAGTTGCTTTCAAAAATATGTCTTTGCAGTCCCTGAGACTGTCAGGCCCTGGCGAACCACTTAATAAACCAATGACATCTTTGGAGTTTTCGTACAATTTAACTTCAGCTATTGGATCCATAACTATTGTAGCGTGTACAGCACAGTTGATATTATTTAGGTCTCCCGGGTCTAAGGGAGGTAACTATATGAATAGTCAAAGTTGCACACGTAAATATATGGGTTCGCGATATTAAAAAAAAAAAATACAAAACAAAATTAAATGGGTAATTCTTTAGAAAAGGACAATTTTAGTATATGCATTTATCCAAATATGAACTTACTTAGATTATAAATCTAATGTTGCTACTCTATTTGTTGACATTTATGAACAAGTAGGGTAGTGCGCATCTTCCCTAGGCCACGTGATCTAACTCCTATTTAATCGTTAGCCCATAGTAAACGGAGTCAGCGTAGCTCGGAGTTCTACTCTTCCCTGGGGGAGATGGATAGTATGGGGCAAGAAGCCCCCCCCCCCCTTTAAAAGCGAGAAATGCGATTTCTATTTCCGTTGAAGTCAGAAACAGCTAAATGTATTTGCAAACTATCAAGGTCTACCCAGTATACAAAATATCACATACACTCGCAGAAATAACCAACGAAGAAGACACAATAAGTAAGAAAGTTTTTAAAAAAGAAGAAGATATTTGCCCTTTTGGCCCCTTTTGGGTAAGACGCCCTAAAGCAACTACTTACCACCCGCCCAATAATAAATAACGACAGACTACTCACAGGTGGTGTGAACAGAATGGAGTGGAGGTAAGAAATGGCTAACCGTTCTGCTTCTACCACGGTCTGACGGGCAACTAGCACAAGCTGTAGTACTAGTATTTTGAGTCAGACCCTCAAAGTATTACGGCAAAACGTACATGCATGTGTGACACCCTCACATGTGTGACACCCTCACATCAATAGGTATCAATACACCCATCCAAATTCATGACCTTGTTTTTGCGTTTTATACAATACATAGCGAGATCCATGTTGGGCCAGGCATGCAGATGACACTATACTCCCCAGGGAGTTGAAAAGGTCAAATGAGAGTGCAAACACTGTGTACATCCCACCAGGGATAATAGTGGTGCATCGAGTATGCCTTAGTGGGTGGATTTGGCGCATTATAAGTAACTATTATTATAATTATTATTATTATTATTATTATTATTATAATGACCATGGTATTGTGCTATGACCATACACCAGTTGCAAGATATAAATGGACAGATGTTATAATTACTATTACTACTACTACTACTACTACTACTAGTATACTACTACTACTACTATACTACTACTACTATACTACTACTACTACTACTACTACTACTACTACTAGTAGTAGTAGTAGTAGTAGTAGTAGTCGTCCTGGTAGGAATAGTATTTTAATATTGTTATTATTAAAATGTAATTAGCATTACCCCCACCCTCCCTCCTGGCGCGCCTACACATATATACATATTAGCTGTAGGAGTGGTGGATATACGCCCATTTGCAGGGGGTGGGGGTGGGGGGGTCTCCATCTGTACATTTGGGTAAGAAATATCCTTCCTGATACATGTTAATATTGATGCATATTTCAAATAGTTATGAATAAATAGCGAATGTCGATGGCCTGTGCTATAATTAGTTATCTATTGGTTCCGACGGAGGCAAGCTCTCGGAAAAAAAACCATACATATGAATATTGAAATACGATTTCCTTGTATCTACAGAACAAAACATCATCTTTAGCATCGCTATCTAATAGGGTGCCATGCTCCCGAAAATATCGAAATGTAAGCATAACAAAGTACGATTTTCTTGTAACTTTTGAAAAAAGAATACACAATGTTATCTAGTGTGGTCTGGGGGCTATTTTCGTCGAAATTTCGAAATGTGGGTAGTATAAAATGCGAGTTCATGGCATCGGTAAAGATATTGACAGATTTTAGCACATATGTTTTAACACCGGATATTTTGAAATATAAGCATAATGAAATACGATTTCCTGGTGTCTACAGAACAAAAAATAACGTTTTCGGTAACTGCGTAAAGCACATGTCGCCAGAACATCGATGTATCTTGACACAAGCATATTTGCACGTGCAAATTTGGGTAAGCACCTAAAATAGATGGTCGTATGCTACTAAAATCATTAATGATTGTAATGACAGGCGACACATTTTTATAATAGTCGATGTACTAGGACGTGTACAGTCTGTTCACCCAGCTGAGAATGGGTACCCGGAAGGATGAGATGGACATGTGAATGATAACCTTGTAGCTCCTTGAACGGCAGCTTGGGTTGTATACTCCCCAGGGAGTTGAGAAGGAAATTGAGTGTACACAGATCCAGTGACCGG
>JAUTBT010035986.1:0-18033 GCA_032361225.1 Lepetodrilus schrolli
ACACACACACACACACACACACACACACACACACACACACACACACACACACACACACACACACACACACACTAATATGTAATGATCTAACATTGGTCGGTTCCCGTCGTCATCCTAACGTTTACTGCCTACAATGAACATGACACGTACGAGTGCCTACGTGATCGGGTTTCAGAGTAAAGGTCTTTTCACACCAGAGGCGAGCGATTTATCGCCGCGACAATCAGCGGCGATAACAACAGATTCGATCGAAATTTGTCGTTGCGAATATTGCTTTTGGTGTGAAAGCATAGAAATAAAAATGATAAGTTTCTATCTCAGAACGTAAATCGCCGACTTTGTCGCCGCGAAATTCGCCTCTGGTGTGCAGACCATGATCACGACATACCAGTACAAGAAATCAAGATGTGTCACTTTTATAAACACCATACACTCTCCATAGCTGTGAAAGGTAATGTAAAATTAATATAGTTAGTAAATTTCATAAATTCCTATCATCTGGCCCCGAGATTACGAAACTTTCTTGAGTACGATTTCCTGCTCAACTCAAAGTTTTGTTCACAAATCCCCATATAAAATTTCAGCTTGAGCATGAAATCGTACTCAAAATGTTTCGTAATCTCGGAGCCAGGTATTGCATTGAATTTTCATAAATTAAATAAATATAATAATATAGTAAAGTTGGATATGTCACATAATTTCCCATATTTCCAATTCGCAATGAAACTGACTGAATTCTAATTAGATATTATATTATATATACATATCTAATTAATTAATCAGGCAACGAGAACATCTACAGCATCACCAATAATCGTAGATACAAGTTGCGGATCGATTTGGAAGACCATGAGGGAAATTGGAGTTACTCTGAATATTCGTCTTTCTCAATACGTAGTGAAGTCGACTACTACGAACGTAGTGTCAGCGGCTACACAGGAACTGCTGGTGAGTGTACTTAGAAAGAGAATAATCTTTCAGGAAAAACTATTTACATATAATATATAACTGAACATTTCCTTTAATAGCTTATATTTGATCGTTCATAAATCATGGTGCGTTTCCACTATCCAAAGCCAATATCCAACGAAACCCAATATGTATGCACGTCCCATTGACCTTACACGTGTAAACTCCGATCCAAACAATGTCAGAGTTAATAGCAATATTTCGTCGCGTATGAGTGAAATATTCCCGCTGCGACGTTAAGCACCAAATTAACTAACTAATCAAGCAATATTAATTATATAATCAAGCGGCGAGTTCTTGTCTTTTTTTCGCAAACACGTTGGATTGGTAACAGTATTTGAGGACGTTGTATTGTGTGAGGTAGTGAGCTATGCCATGAATAAATGTACACCAGTCAAAAGGAGAGTCGGATTCTGACTAATGACAGAATCAGGAAAGGTAATTGGGAGATTAGTTAATTAGAATAGTTAATAATAATAATAATAATAATAATAATAATAATACAAAGAATACATAGGAGAGATGTTATCAGTATAGACTAGGTCAATCTCGCCTAGTAGTCTAATATTAGTATTACTATTTATATATATATATTTTTTTTAAATATAATAAAGTGACTTTGTTATTAGATCAACTGCAGTACAGTATAGATATATAATTTGTTTTTATTGTTAATTTATTTTTTGTTTATTTACCGAACACCTTTGACGTATACCCCTGTCACACTCTACTGCGATCACGCATGTTCAAAACAAACGGCAAGGTTCGGCGATCTGACCTGGAATGCGGTGAGAACGCGGTGGGGTCGCGAAGGTCGTGAGACGAGCGTCGTAACATTTCCATGAACGTAGTACACGCGCGGTACACGCGTGGCAAAGACGCTGCGAAAATGGTAACATTTGCAACGGCGACTTCATGGCGTCCTCACAACGGCCATGGCCTCGGCCCCTGGTAGCTTGTTTCTTCGGCATCGTGTTTCTACTTAGGAAACGCACAACTATACAGTATGACTACACAATGATCATCTTGAAATTCCCGAAAATCTGACCAGCTTATATAATCGCCGGGATCACGTGGTAGAAACACCGTGAGATCGCCGTGCAGTCGCGATACACGTAGAAGGCGCGTGGTAAGAACCCCATGAGCGTGGTGATAGCGCGTGGTAAGAACCCCATGAGCGTGGTGAGAGCGCCGCGGGCTCGCCGCCGATCGCCGTTGCCAAGCCCATAGATCTCAATAGAAACACCATAAGCGCGGAGATGTCGTGGCGGGCGCGCCGTCAGAACGCGGTATGATCGCACAGGTCGCGGTAAGAACGCACAGGTCGCGGTAAGAGAGCGGCGTTTTCCAAGTTTGTAATTTTGGGGAACATTTTCTCGCATTGTGTTCACGTTTTCTGGTCGCCGTACTGTCGCGGATGGTTTGCCGTCCAGTCTGAAAGGGCTATGAGGCAAAGCGCAGTAAGGTCTCTGAGGTCGATTTGGTGACGCAGTGGAAACCGTCAATGACGGGAGAAGGTCGCCATGAGCTACCTTGAGGGTCTTGAGGGTGTATCCTCAGTTTGCCTACACTTCATTTTGAGGTCTGGTCACGCTGTCGAGTATGGTCTGCTTTCTCAACAGAGGGATGGCTATGGGAAGTTGTTGACATGATGTGGTCACCAATAGTACTGCATCTAGTCCATGGGGTGGTATCATTTTGTTCAGGGGACCCCCATCGTTGATAATGTACATGTTACCAAGAAATTAAAGGAGATTTGTGTTATCTCCTCTCCCAGATTTCTAAACTTAGCTTCAGATATTCCTATCCACAATGCCATTGTGCGAGTGGGGTAGGTAGGTAGGGCCTATACTAAAGAAAAGAAGAGATAACAAAAATCTCCCTTATTTCTTTTCGTAAACTTAGCCAGTCATCTCAATGTGCAGACTTCGACACCAGGCCCCCGTTTCACAACGACATCCTAAATTTAGGAGCTCCTAACTTTATGACCCAGTTTATCACCTCCTAAGTTAGATGCCGATTTAAGAAGGGATACGACTTGTGACGTCCTCGTGAAACACTTGTTACGAGATGACAACACTTAGGACTGGTTTAGGAGCTCCTAAATAGCGGGAAGCGGGATGACATCGTAGCCTTTGTTGGTGTTGTTGTTTGACAGGCCTCTAGACTCCATGTATCACATGGACTACGTGCTATGGGCATAGGATCAACGAGACTAGGAATGCTAAAGCTAAGTCACCACGGCACTGGTGATGATCGAAAAGTTAGCATTACAGGATAAAGCGTCCCCTGCGACTGGTGTGCGACTGGTGTACGCACATTGGGCTCTACGTGCCTCTCTCATTGTTATTACGCTTACAGCGCTTCTACTACATTTTATAAACTTGTTTCCTCTCATTCTACGTCCACACTGCGCTGCCACTGAGACTATGACGCTCGTTATGTGTCTAAGGCGTTGTCCTGAAGTTTGCAATGAATCGGTTCACAGTACGTTCTTATGATCCCACTTCCACTGAGCCCCCCCCTCCCCCCAAATACACCATGAATCACATCATCTATACAAAATCAGTGTGCATCTGCTGTTCGCCGTGGCCGCAGACTGTCAGAATGTGCTAATTGTAGAGCTGTTGCTGATGCAGGCACAATAGAAAGTAGACTTGGTAGGTCGAATGGGGCTTCATTTACGCCGCGCACGCGCAGTGCGCGAATTGCAAACGTATTGAGAGCGACTTGGACGCACTGGGAGCGCATTGAGAGCGCACTGATGATCAAACTGGGAACGCATAGGGTCGCAGTGAGAGAGTAATAAGTGAGTCAAGAGCGTACTGTATGCTACTGTAAGATGTCTGGTGTCATGGATTTAAGAATTTTCGGCGATGTCACTGCCCTTTCAAAACATTTCAAAGTCCGGGAGCGCAAAGCGGCCGCCGGCTGATCGCAGTAGAGTCATGTGACAGGGGCATTACTTGTCTAGTCATTGCATAACACATAACTAGCGTGTACAGAGCTATACTAATAGAGTACACTAACTTACTGTCCTCGAAAATTGCAGGTGACTCTCTAAGCGTACACAGTGGTTCCAAATGGAGTACGAGGGACCGCGATAATGATATATATGGAGCAAGTTGTGCAGTATAGTAAGTTACTATATAGGGTAACCTTAACTCCAACCATACAGTAGCCACAGACTACATGCACCATTGCTACGAGTACGTGGTTTTGTACAATAGATGTGGAGGCTTTGTCTATTTTTCCTTCTTCATTGTATGCATTAATATTAACAATAATAATAATAATAATATTTTTTTGTAACTTGTATTATTCATACTACTACTACTACTACTACTACTACTACTACTACTACTACTACTACTACTACTACTAATTATAATTTCATTATGTATAGCGCATCATTAACAATAGCATCTGCTCTGCGCATGTGCAAGAATATTACAATAACAGAAGGCCTATGACATATGACGTTATCGGGACAGAATCAATCAATCGTATGACATTTGTGCGAATATTTCTTAATGCTAGATTTACAGATTGATTTAAATTATTCAAAAGTCATTCAAATTTCAAGTCTGTCGTGTCAGCCATTATTATCCACTTTAGTAATGGCTACAGTTCATTCTAAGCAATTGTTGAATCCCTTCATTATATATAAACACGTCTAGTTGTAAATATGCACCATATGCTAAACATTTTTCATCATGTAAAAATTGTATGTGTTTCATTCCTTTCTCATCATATGGCGCGATGTAACGAGAATAAATTCTGTTCTGTTCTATAATTTGTACGAGCCTTTCCATGCCCCTGGATGTTTGTCTCCATTTAGTTGTCCATTGTTATCAGTACACTCATATTTTTATTTGTCCCATCATTAATTCATGTAATAGTTTGGAGTGCCAGCTATATACTACCGATGAGATTGGTGTGTATACCACTTGTATGTTGCTCTTGTTTCCGCAAGAAGGCGACACCACTCGCACACCCGTGTCTTGAGTTATGGTATTAAATGCGTTCACTGTTACTGTGTATATGTTCTGGAGTTCTATGCAAGCCATCTTGTAGATTACTAAAAGAAGTTAGAAACTGTAAAATTCCTGTCTACCTCGAGTTCATCTAAAACTTTTACAATCATATGCTGTAGCACTTGTTGCGGAAAACTACACATAAATTGAGGATTCAATTTCAAAATTTGAAATTAAATCGCCAAAACGTAGTACTATATAGCACTATTATTCCTACCAATGGTTGGTTGGTTGATTTGTGGTTTAGAGCCACTTTCAAGATCTGTTCTCTCACATCATGACTTGCATGCATATGTACTGCTTGTACTTCGTCTGGATTTCCACCAGTTTTTATAATGCTAGCTCACTTGGAATATCACATGCCTTAGATAGAATATGGATACCCCACCGAGACACAGTATACTGTTTCCGCGCCGACCAGTCCTTGCTTTACCCCTTTAATGCTGAGCGCCAAGCAGGGCAACAACAAGTACCATATTGGTATGACGTGACCGGGGATCGAACCCGCTACCTTCCGCACTCCTGGCCGACGCTCTAACCATTACGCCCAGGAGCCGGCCCCGACCAATGGAATAATATCCCTGGCAACCAGTTATTTTGGAGCAGATACCCAGAGACCAGTTCGTAGCCTGAAAACCAGCTTATTCTAACTCACACTACAATGGTTTTGAGAAAATGGCGATTGAAGTTGTACATATCCTTATTCATAAAAGGTGGTGGATTACAGCTGTAAAATGTTACCACACACACACACACACACACACACACACACACATGTTACCACACACACACACACACACACACACACACACAAAATAAAAATAAAAATAAATCCGGTTAGTTTTCGTAAAAATACACGGTTTTTTTTCTAAAATTGAAGCACTAACATTTGAGTTCCATAGTGTTCTATGTCCATTATTTTAATAGCATTTGGAGAAAGAACAGTCTGGTCCGGAGTTGTATTCTAGTTTGTGGAGTTATAACATCGTTATGCGTTGAAAACACCTTTATTTTGCTATTTTGAGGCTGACACTCCAAGAGGAGATGGAACAAGAGCCTAATTTTACCCATATAACCTTTTCATTGTTTCTCTTCTCAAAGATTAGACTTAGAACACTCTGGTTCTCAGGACAATTTGAATATGGCTTACTTCAAATTGGTCAGAAACACCCTGTGAACCAGTTATTTCACAGCAGATACCCAGGCATCCAGAGATGTCATTTGGATATGGTTCACATATGTTATAGTTATATATCTACATGATATCCCTGGCAACCAGCCATTGGAAGCAGATATTATTGGAGACTATTAGTTTCCAGCAGCAAGATGACATGGACACATTACTTGTTAGTTTTGATATTGGAATATTTATTAATAATTTTATATGTCTCTGTTTATAATACATTTTAAAAATACAATATAAACATGAGGTAAATGAACATTATGTTAGCTAATACAATACTAGCTAAAAAAAAAAGTAACGAATTTCTGCACAACTGTACATTGTCCATTAGTGCAATATTATTCCTAGGCTTCAGGGAAACAGCACCATTGATAACTACTCGGTGTTTCTTTTCAAGATATCATAGACATAACTGTCCCAATGAAGCAACAATGTACTGTAATAACATAATACATCTACGATTCATATATGTTTGTAATGTTGTAGACAGTTTAGATATTTGGTTCAACTATAGAGGAATGTGCTACATAAATACTGTAGTTTCTGTATGCTAAAACACATAAAAGTACTTATCATTTGTAATAGCTACCAATAATTGGAAATTCGGAACAAATACCTACATGTTCATTCAACCTTTGTAGAACATTTTCAATGAAACGTGTATTTCAACATCAATGATATATCTATGATTGATACATGACAATCACTACTAAATAATAAATATGGTATCCAGTTGCCTTCAGCAAGAACAATGGTTAAAAGGATGAAACAGGACTCTGAAAAACATACTACCGTAATTACCAGAACAATAATTTAATTTGTAGCTGTGCAAATTATTAGAATATATACACAAATTTAAAATCATCTGTGTTCATATAATTAGGGACAACCAAATTAAAATACAAAATATTGTTGTAAATGTAATGGTAAATAAAAAATAAATAGAGGATTTAAACAAAATAAATAAATCACTTTTTCAATTGTTTTGAATACCCTGTATTCTTAGGGTAGGAATTATTTTATTTTCGGTGATTAATTTAGGTGTTAGTAGGGTAATTACGGTATGCTGCTTCTCCTGGACATGCAACACTTACTGGATTCACTCCGACAGATGGCATCTGGCTATTTTGATATCTTAGAATTTTACACACTATGTTGGGGTTGTTCTGCCTTTTGATTTTGCAATTATAAATAACTACCTCTTATAATATAGCATATTAGTATACAAAATAAATATTAGAACTGATTAGTAAAAAAATTAAATATGTAAAAATACATACTTTAATCTCATTAAAACATATCTTTTATCATCTGATCAAATGATTGAATAATAATCACAATACCAACTATTAATGTGTTCATACAGTGACAGTAATACTGTAGTGAGTGAGTGAATTATTGTTTTACGTCACAGCGGGAATCTTTCACCCATACATGACGATTAATACTGTAGTGCAATGGTCCTTGGACGTTACTTTTGAATGAAATTCCATACGTCACAATTATGTCAAGAACTTAGTAAATATTTACTAAATAATATAATTGTAAACATAGATAATTTTTCAAACTGATTTGCAATGAAGCATGATCTGGAAAGATATTAAAAAAATCTTGCCGCACTCTTTTCTAATCCCTCACAGATATCGACAACTGAACGCAGCAAAGTAATAAACAATATTCCCTGATTATACACACCATGACAGTTATCAGAAAGGCTGGCCAAACATATCAATAATCGCAATTATTATTGATGGAAATATTCAGTATATCGACATAAAAACTGTTATCAATACCCAGATACCTATGTATGTAGCCGGGTGTGATATAAGATGCTCCTACTGGTATTGGCCAGCGGGGTTACCACTTTGGCTCAGTCGGTAGAGCGTTGGACTCTCAATCCAGCAACTAGGGTCCGAATCCCAGGATCGGCAAGATCCTGTTACAATGGTGCCCAACGTGTATTCGAGTTGTTCCCGGTGGTTTGTTCTCGTTGAATTGTCCCACAGAGAATTCCTAGTTACCTGGTTGCTCAGAAGTGATTGAATTAGTAACTCGAGGATGAGTCACCATGTGGAGGGGGAGAATGTAGCCGGGTGAAATACAAGATGCTTCTATTGATCTTGGCCAGTGGGGTTACCCCTTTCGCTCAGTCGGTACAGCGTTGGACTCGCAATCCAGCAACTCGGGTTCGAATCCCAGGATCGGCATGATCCTCTGTTACATGTACAAATTAATGTAATACCAAAAAAAGTTGTTATTTACTTGTACCAGACTTCCCCAAGACAGGAAGCAATCAAAAGATTGTCCGTGAGCAGTATGAAGACATTTCCAGCTTGATAGGTAGTAGGGCTATTAGCTTATATTTCTACCTCTTAAACAATTAAATATGAATATTTTCGTAATTTCCAATAAAATGTCAACAAAAAGCAAACATTCCTTGAGAACCGATCTGTCTGATATTAATAAAAAAAAATGTATCGATATTGAGTGAATGATTATTGATCTATCATATCTCATTTGATAGGCAGCCCTAGTTATAAGTTTTACTGATCAATGGTTTTGAACCAGATACCATGTAGACATGTACTTATGAATTCGAAGGTAATAATTAATAATGCCTTTCACGAATATACACTACTTTAAAATAGAAAGAAGAATCCATAACAGTTGTCCGTGTAATTGAGGTAAATTAAAAACAATTTGCACCACACACCATGAAATATTAATATTTTGTGTACTGCCAACTTCCATGAATTATTATTCTATCAACTACATTGTCAATGAATCTTCAACGGCTCTGATTTTGTCAGCTGATCACACTTTATAACCTATCCATGCGATGATTGTCCACACTAGAAATGAACATTAATTAATCGACAAATTAATCTCAAACATTATCGCTATCAGAGCATAGGAATAATGAGTTAACTTCAAAGAGGAATGAGTGAGATTGTTTTGTGCTACAGCGGGAATCTTTCACCCATATGCGACAATCTCCAAAGAGAACTATCGGTTGACTCCAATTGGCGCTGGTACATAACTGCTCATCTAAATGAAAAGCTAATATAACATACATCATTAGATAGCTACATAATTGATAATGTAAGTGGATGAAACTTGAAAATAATTTACTTCATTGCATAATTGCATTTTGCATCATGTTTAATAATTGCTACTCTGTGTCATATTCTTCAAGGTGTACATATAATATATATTACCTCTCAACAGACCTCAGGCCTGCATTCAAGAAAGTGTCATACAGGTAGTCTGGGTATATATCCTACTATAGCATGAATGAATGAATTAGTGCTTTACATTCATTCACACTATAGTAAAAAAAGCAAGGCTCATGTACTGATTTACACCTCGACTGCAGTACGACCCTTTCATGGAACGCAGGCCAGATTAATTATATACAAATATTACATAACAATAAATTTCACAGGGTATATATATAATTCATTGTATGGCAGTAGCTGGTTATACATAAAATGATCAGTTAATAGTACTTCTGGTTTCAATCTGTTTAAGCAAAAACAAAATCGTACAGGAATATCACACACACGCCCACACTGTCTTCAAACTACTTGTCATATAGGCACCAAGTTAGTACAATGCTCATTCATGGTCAGAAATTCGGGGACTTAAGAAACTGCTAAGAGAAACTTGGATCCCGGAAAAACGTCTTCATTAGAATTTCGTACGTGGAGTTGATTATTCCCCACGAGATGAACGACCGCGTGTAATTCAAGTGGCAGCCTCGGAACAATTTCTTGATGCTGTAGTCACGCTCCTCCATTACAACGATAAACGTACGCCAGAAACCGACAAACTCACCGCCGAGTTCCGACTGCATTCTAGTCTTTACGACATTAACAGGGAAAAACAGGCTGCTGATCAAAGTCCCCAAAACAGCACCGCTGATAAAATGCTTGGCAAATTTTTCTGTTGGACCATCCCCGATGGGCAATGCATCGTGGACGTAGTCTCTTCCAAGAAAGAACAAGACGTTACTTGGTCCGTTACGCATCAGGATGGGTGTAAGGCCCCGGTAATACTCCCTGATGCCGTAGCTTCTGAGCTCGAAAACTGCATGTGGGGTGTTCGTGAACGTCTTGTGGTACTTTTTATCCTGCAGTAAAGTCTGGATGCGTTCGAACGGCGCTAGCGAGGATTCTGCAATCCCTGCCAACATGGCCGCAGTTGCTTTTATCGAGGACGTTGACCACGAAGAACACGGCTCTATCAATGTCTTCTGAAACTTGTGGTACATTCCAAACATCAACGACAGGGACGTCGTCTTCTGCACCAGAGGTGGAACAACACCTCGGTACAAGTTGTGCAACCCTTCTTTCTTAAGTTGGTTAATGGCACGGAAGCCTGAAAGAATATTTCATTTACAACATAGCTACATTTAGGCTAATAATTGTCAGACATTGCAGTTATTTTTTGTCCATTTTATTTTTTTAATGAATTTTTTTTTTTAACTGTTAGCCATGCTTAATCAAGTCATCAAGATAAATGAATAAATACTATTGTTCAGCTTTGAAAATAACTATTTCACTAATTCAGCAATTTGCAAGTACAGTGAACCGACATAACGCCCTTCATTACATCGCGCATTCCGCTAAATCGAGTTTCAATGTGTTCGCCAATACGGAATGCATGAATTGATAATTTAAACAAATAATGGAAATCGTCATTTCAGATAAAAGCCTGCTTTTATTAAAAAAATAAAAATATTGTTATCAACTGTTCTATAAATCAAACAGTTGTGCCATGTAGCAAGTTACCTGATATGTCATGGAGCTGTTGTCTGAACATTGCCTTATTGAGGGGGAAGGTGGCGGTGATGTTGATGAAGGCTGCTCCCCAGCCACACACAAACTCCCTGTACTCCCACAGGCTGCTGCGTCCTGTCATGGCCCTAAGTGAAGGGCTGACAACCATAGTATCTAGCTAGCAGTAGCCATAGTGGCAAAATACCTGAAGGAAATGTCATTAGGCCATAATTATTCGATTCCCTGGTTTACAGATTTTTGTGGGGAGGGGGTTGGGAGGCGGGTGGTGGTTCGAAAACATAAATAAATATAAATTAATATTTTGACCAGTCGGTCGGGTCGAGTTAAAATATATATATATATATATTTGGAGATAATGAATGGTCGGTTTGCATAAAATAAACTTAACTGAACAATGTAATAATGATCCATAACGGTCATAAGCATAATGACTCATAAATTGTTCAGATTTTAATACAACTAATTTCAAAGTACTGCTTGTCGACAGAAGTAATTGTTACTAGACTTTTGATATACATTATATTCTGGTAGGAGAAAAATTAATGTTCAATTAGGGCTAAATATGGCTTCTTCTTTCACTATTTATTATTAAAATTTTCTAAGGATGGGTGCATAGTTGGCAGAATATAAAAAAAATATTTCGAAAATGTTTAAAAAATCGTATCGGAGGGTCCATAAACCAGGGAATCAAATAACTATGGCTTAATACTAAAAAAAAAACATTACCAGAGTACTCTTTACACAATTTCCATGTATACTTTATTTTGTTATTATTATTATTTTTAAATTGGGGTTTAGAGCCACTTTCAAGATTTTCACTTATATCATGGCTTGTTTAGGGTAGGAGGAAACCTGCAACATCCGTAGCACTGAATGAGTAGTAAACCTGTCAGACCATGGATGATAACTGCCCTGTATATTACCGGTATATTCAAAACAATCATTCAATTATCAGATTTGGGAGTCAAAATGACCCTCAAAATAGAATTACAACTCAAATTGCACTTAATACTATTGGTATTACATTATATAGCTTTTACATGATAATTTATATGTAACTATAGAGTCAACATGTGAAAAAAACCAAAAAAAAACAATTAAATTAATGTATGAGCAAACAAAACAAATACTAGTACTTTGTTGAAATGATGGGACTATCATGCCATGTCAAATACACTTGCAGCAACAATGATTATTTGAGTTGACTTAGCTGGCAATAGACAACATATTTGTATAGGTCCATATATTATTATAGTGCATGTGTAGTGAGGCATGTAATAATGCTGCCAGCTGTGAAATCTCAATGATGGATATATAATTCATAATGCTAATATTAGTCGTGTTCTTTATTATGAAATATTAGGTTCAGGCATGGCAACATACAATTGTGATTTCAGCAGAAAACAAGCCTGAGCTGCAGGCCCCAAGTCATGTCCAGGGCAAATGAAGTGACCCTGGACAAATAATTCCAGCAGAGGGTATACAAGTCATTCTCTGAAAAAGTAACATTTCTTGTCTATTTCCCCCCCTGAAAATGAGTTGCATACAATTTGCTTCTAAAATGACATCTGCTTTATTTTAATTACAAACAAAATAGTTGTATCACCAAAAAATGGCAATATTTGCTTGTTCAGAAAGGAAGAATGTCAAAATCATGAACATTTTCTTGTAATGAGTGTCGTAATAATATGTTGAAATCAATATGGGGAAACTTGTTGTATGTTATATAACAATTTAAACCTATCCTGGATATGTGAAATGCATAGAATTGGACGACAGAGAAGGAAAACATTGGATCAACCATATATTTTGACCAAGAAAGCTAAACAATAATCTTTGGAATACAGCTTTGATGTCATTGTGCCAGAGACTAAACACAACCCATTACCATCTCACATGCTGAGTCTTCTTTATGGGAAGCAATTTTGGTGAAGATTAGTAGGAACATATTTTTGTTATCTAACTTTGCAGAGTTTGTTGTTGGTTGAATTGGGTGTTTAGAGCCGCTTTCAAAATTATTTCCCTCATATCACGATTTGCATGTTTTGTGCATACAATCCTTCCTTGCACTAGAGTGGTTTTCCAACAATTGCATTGTGGCAACTCACTGGAATATCATGCCACAGTTAGAACATGAAGATCCCACTTAGACAAATTATACCCTCCAAACTGACCAGTCCTTGCTTATCCCATCTAATGGTGGGCACTAAGCAGGGAAACAAGTCATTTGGTATGATGCGTCACGGATCGCGCCTATGGATCTATTGCTGAATTTGGCAAGACATACATTATAAACTTGTCTGTCCTGTTACCAGAGATACAATATTGAAAAATGGAATCGTTAATACAAGCAAGTATAATAATTATAGCAAAATTTGCTAATATTAGTTTAATATTTATTATTTACTTATAAACAAATATTATGCATTAGATAGTTTAGGTAGGTCATACATGGTGCATGAAGGTAGTTGCTTGTAGAAATATTAATAAAGGTCACTAAAGAGGCAACTGTTTTAAAATTGAATTCGGATTTTGTTTTTCCATGGGTGAAAATGTTAGTTTTTCAGAGAATCAGCCATATACTGGAGCAAAGTTGAAATATTGCGTATGATTATGTCTACGTGTGACATGACACCTGTTTTCGGTGCAATTTCGAAGATTCCCCACTCATAATAAAATACAAGTTAAATATTCAACTTACTAGTACAAAGTAATAAATCTGCATGCTTGTTCTCTGACGAAAGGCGTCGTACAATGTTTTTCAAAGACTGACAAGGGCATGAACGATGGATTAATTTGTTTTTTAATATTTCTACGATAACGCTTCTGCAAGTGCTGGCCACAACGCCCTCTATAACGGCCCGTAACTCTGCCATCTCTAGACTGGACGCCGTCTTGTATAAAAAAAATAAGAACCAGCCTAGACGGTGTTGACAAAGTATTATATACACGTAAAATAAAGTCATGAAATGAGACTTCATCTTATTTGAATATTGGTAATACTGTACACACACACACACACACACACACCACACACCGTGTAGTGTAACATCGCTTCCAAAACACGAAGAGTATCCCGCCAGTTGTTGGATATATTTGATGTCTGGCACTTTCCCCGTTATATCGTGCAGAACTGGTATTAATGTCATCAGGCTCAGCAAACGTAAGTGTGCAATCGAAACAAAGTGAAACATTAGAAAATGTAGCTGTGAACTTAATACACTTTTCAACGTAGTGCTGAATGTTGCAGTAAACCCGTGAGCACCGTCTGGTACTGACAAGACCAAGGATGATAACTGCATTTCCACTCTACAGACAGCGCATCCAATCAACATCGTGTCAGAAAGGTAACTTCGGCAAACATTAGTAGTAAGCTATCTAATAGTGTATTCAGTCAACGATAGGTATAAGAAGAATAACAGTGCATGTCAAGAAGAGAACTTCATGTTTTCAATAATCACCAACAACTAAAAATACTTTGTATTGTATTTTATTTTGACATTGAAAATTGGGTATCACAGATAATAATTTTGGATTTTCCTTGATAACATAAATGTGTGTGTGGAATCAATAGGATACTACACATATAATTAATACAGAAATTCATGAAAACATCATGGAAAACAACAGGCCAATAGGCTAGCAAATCATCATTGATATCATGCAATAATGGAAAAAGTAACAAAGGATGCTTGCATAGTTTCTTCCGATACCTTTTGTTCAATATTCTTATTGGTCACCTTTTATTTTGTAGGTGATTATATCCTTAGATATCCATCTGTAGTCATTCACAACCTTGAAATCAGAGTTGTTCTGTTCACAACCTTGTTCTGAACAATTTGCCACAATGTTATACATGTTTCACGTGTATATATACGATATATGTGATATAAATTAATATACAGTTAATGCATGAGGAGACGGTCTCTCGTTGTCAACAGGCTTGGATAGTAGCTGAGGTACAAAGCACCAAGGCTATTATCTGAGCCTGGCGATGATGAGAGACCAAGCTCTGAGGGTATTAACCATGTTAAATCATGGCTTCAAAATTAAGTTCTATAATGCTACTTACATGAGAGTGAATGAGTGATTATAGAGTTTAACGTCTGTGGGAATCTTTCACCCATTTGCGACAATTTTTATATGAATCTGTCATATATATTTAATACTAAATGAGCTCTGCATATGTTTGAAAATAACACAGTAAATAGTATAGCTTTCCAGAGTGCATGCATATTTATTTTACATCAAAACAAACTGCACCAGTTATCATGGTTATCACTATAATCAACAATTACGACAACCAATGTGGAAATACACAATGAAGCATTTACGTTTCTAATTCCAATAATCATTCCCATTGTTTACTACACAAATTACCATCATTTTTCCTTTCCCTTGATAGCGCAGTCGGTAGCATTATAGCGTACATTGATTATTTCTAGTGATTCCGTGGTTGTGGGTTTGATATATTTACAAGGCAAATATATTTACAAAATATCTTAACTGAAAGTAGTTCCAAATTCTTCCACCTTAACTGCACTTTATATACCTTCAGCTGTGCTTTATATACCATATAATGCTTCAAGCTTTCAATATCCAGACTTTATATGATTTGGGGGCAAATAAAGTCCAGCTGGCAAATAGCAAGCCATGATTTAAACTTTAATACACCATATATAGGGGTAGACCGTACTCTATCTCTTAAATGTTGACCAAAACACTGCTATTAGTGTATACTGTAAATCAGGAAATTAATGTGAGCATGATATTAATGCGAAGAATGCGATTGGCTTGTGGTCGCGTTTAATTCCTACGCATTATGGGAAATAATGATAGGTAGGTCCGGGAAAAAACATGAATAGAGGCCTAGTCGATCGCATTTAAATGTTGTCGCATTTATGTCTAAATTCTTGAGGTCGCATTAAATTAGGGACGCATTAATTTCCCGATTTACAGTAATTTTTGTATAATTATTGTAAATGAAACTTAAATATTTACTATTAATTAACATGAGTAACTGTGTTATAAAAGTATGGTTTCTTTGCTAAATGAATATGGTAATAGCATTCATTTAATAATATATATATATATAACTTAGAACGTAGACAGTTTACTTACGTGATATCATCGATGTCTCGGGCTGGACCAATGTCAGATCGTGTTGTAAACCCAGTGGCTCTGAGGAAATGTAAAAAGAGGTTCCATCAGCAAAATCAATCAAACTTTTACTGAAACTATTAGCAACATTGTGGATACAAAAAGTAACATAAACAAATATGTACAGGGAAAGACTATTGCACTATCCTGATTACTGCATTGCTGTACACTTAACAGAATCTGCCTATTAATCATATCATTTTCACTAAATTCTAGTGGCGACCTCATTTAATCGATCAATGCCTTGAATTTTTTGATAATATTAATAACATGATTAAAATGGATTAAAACTATGAATCACAATTTCTGCCAAACATTTTAAAGAGAACATAATGGGTCACTTCACGTAGACTATAACAATTTACTAATAATATTGTAACATTAAATATGGATGTATGTCGTTTCGCCCGCCTGCGCGAAAACCGAGTACATTCCATTTAGAACATTGAAAACATGCCGTGAGTCATTCGGCGCTGTGGCTGGAGTTCTAAGATACGCAAATGTATCAACATATAATGCCATTACCCTCTTCCAAGACCTGGTACATATCCAAGAGGAGCTGGCAACCCAATAAATGTTCGCTTTTTCTTGCTTACTAAAGACTGGACCGACATGTTGATCGTTCAACTTCCGTCAATAGCAGCTGAGCAGAGCAATGAAATACCGTGTTTGATTGGATAAAATTCAGAGCCAATGTTTACACAAAACAGCGAGTCGTACATTTAAAAAGATATAACTGTCATTTACGCGGTTCCGTAGTTATATATGAATAATTGTAACACATTTAGGATATTTCTATCAATTTGATTGGTCGAGCAATAACATGTTCCTGGATCTAATATCATTAGATCCCGGAACCGCATCACGGTGTAGTGATATACTGATCGTTACTGATATTACTATATGGCGGCCGCAAGTATACTTCCACCTCGGAGAAAGTAATGAGGTTTTCGGTAATGAATTTTAAGAAATAGATCCTGAACTTGTAGAATTTATTATGGATAATGAGGAGAAGTTGGATAATTTAAATATCATAATAGTTACAATGAGAGTTGATCCAACGCAGGAACGCATAGACGCCACAACAGTGCACCGATAGCTACATCACAATAATATAAGGTGTAAACCGATTTACATCTCTTGTAGATGGCGCGAATTCGTAAGACTACTGAATGGAATACAGTTTTGGCACTGAAACTACTAAAATGTAGAAATCGGCGTCTTTTCAACTTTGGTAAACAAAGAATGATTACGTCCAATATTAGTCCAAATGGTTCCACGCGCCGCGTTGACGTTACTCTCTGACTAGAACAGTTTCGTCAGAGTTATTCATGACTAGCCTAACCCATGAACTCAATAAGTAAGTTTACGTGGCTTAATCGAGTTTTCTTCCAAAGTCTTGTCTAGATAGATATTTCCAGTCTGTCATCCAAAAGTCGAGTATGCGGTGGCTACCAGCTGGCTATCTACAAACGCACAGGCTTGAGTAGTGACGTCAAGCAATGTGATGTGACGTCAAGCCCGTGACGTCCCTACAGATGATTTCATTCAAGCTTATCGCAGTTGCCGTTTTAAGGCTTCCCGATCTTTCGACTGTTTCGAGTCGCCCATTTCAATCTTTTGAATGATGATTTTTCACCACCATCATTCACGCTAGCAAGAAAGAGTCCCTCCGTAAAATGAACTTTGGCGTCGAATGTGTTACAATGGAGATACATATATGGTGTTTTAAAATTTACGTTTGACCAAATATGTACTTTCAGGTAAAATACGTTTGACCAAATAACAAGCCGTAATTGTATATGCGTTTGGGGGGGGGGGGGGGGGGGGGGGGGGGGGGGGGGGGGGGGGGGGGGGGGGGGGGGGGGGGGGGGGGGGGGGG
>JAUTBT010035997.1:0-18033 GCA_032361225.1 Lepetodrilus schrolli
ACCTATTTCCCAATATAGAAATGGTATTTCCATATTTTTGAGATCCCGATACCGCTAAGCAATTCTGAATACTGTTAGATCCCAATAAATAATTTCCTTGCCTACGATATTAGCGTCATGATGGCCACGGGTGAACCTAATAACTAAATATCAGTATGTAATTATTTGAGAGCGCACTCAATTTATGTAGGGCAAGTTCGATTTATTTCTCTACCTATGGCAAAGTATGACGACGAAGGCTTTTAACCCTACCTCTGCTATACTGCTTGCAAACTATGTTCTAGGGGTCTATTTGGTTGTATAGAGCAGGGACAGGGTTAGTAGCCCGGACCATTGCCGTATTAAAGGAGTAATACGTCTGTAAAACAAAAGAGGAAGGATTGTAACTCTTCTCCCTCTGTCTGAAGTGATTCATTATTGCCGGATGTGCACGTTTAGTTTTAGTGAAATCCTAATGTATTTTATATTTACTTTTTTTTCTATTGCAATGTAACAAGTTTGTTTGAAACGATAAGAATGTTGGTGTCCTCGTATAGGTATATTTATAAGCAATAAATAGTCAATGAAACCATATATCGTAAGTAAAGACTCATATGTATATATCAGGATGTCGATGTATATAATAGAAATTAAATGGAAATACAATGAACCTACATAGGAAATAAATATTACATTTATACATGATTTGCCAATTACTGTCCAACCTTTAATGGCAAACAGACAAAATGGTAATTGTATATTCTTCTATTACACATCAAGAAATAACCATTCTTCCCCTTCACGTGAAACTTACATAACGGAAATTACATTCTATGATTTTGCTCGTTTTTATGTCGACATGGGACATTGACTATTCATCGAGATTGTTCAACTGCCATTAGCTCAGAGAGCTAAAGTCAGACAGCAGAACACACCGAACTCCTCTGTTAGCAAAATGTAATGTACCACAGTTAGTGAACTAAAGGTAATGACAGCACATTACACTGAGCCAAAGCTGATGGCACCACATCGCATATAGACAAGTAAACACACCCATCACGTTCAATGGCCTTACGGACATAACTAAGTTCCATTGGCACCCGTCGGGAAACACGAACATTTGTTCCGCCTCATCCCGACCAGATCGAATGGCATCAATTCTACGTGGCAAGATACGCAGCAGTATGGCAAACAGGAGTACATCACATGCATTTAAAAATAACGGCACCACATTTACTGATCTAACGGTTGCAGCACGGTACGGGCCACATCAGACGATATTTACAAAGTGAAGATCTGTAACGTTGGTTTAAAAAAATTAAAATATTAATAATAAAAACATTGTAAAATATAGACAAATACTATTTTAATATTCCTTATACTATTATATATTGAAATACGTTCTAATAATTGTATAAATAATTGTATTATATATTGTATTTATTGTATATTCTCTATGTCACTATGGTGTGAACTTTTGAGAATAAACTTGTGTGTCTATCTGGTTTACGTACAGATTAAGACGTACGGTGTATAACAGATTAAGACACACAGTATAGAACAGACAGGCGGTGCTCCATTGGGTCCACACACTATACATCTTCCAGTGACAGACAATGTTCTTTCGGTCTGGTGGACTGTTCTAGACGCGTAATGCTGGTATAGGTTACTGGATGATGACTCCCAAGCACTTAGAAATCAATACATCTGTCATTACTTTCCACTGATTACAAACTGGAGGATGTTGGAGAAGGTGCACAGAGCGCCTGTTGTCCAATAGTGAGATATACATGGCGGTTTCTAGTAGTTCAATCGAATCCATGTCTACTGTTAGGATATATTACTGTAAATATGTGTCTATTGCACGCTCTCCTTATTTTCTACTGTTTCTCGTATCCCCTGATTTTTCTTTTTCTGTAGCTAACCATGGCTACCCTCTGTTTCTGTTTCTCCGACTCGTCGTGCCTCTGTCTCCCGGTCTGTATCTCACTATCTGTCTGTCTGTCTATCTCTCTGTCTGTTTATCTCTGCCTGTAGTTCTCATTATCTTTGTCTGTCTCTCCCTCTCTTTCTCTTTCTCCTCTCATCTATATTGTCCTACCCCCTCCTCTCTCTCGCACAATGTCTCTACCCTCACCCCTTTCTCTTATCGGAATCAAATTGATCTTACCTTATTATTAATTAATTGTGGTACTGTCACGACCACCGATCGTAATAAACGTTTCTCGTTCCCTAATGTCTTCCACGCTGTCAATACACATTACCGATCATCGTGTTCAGTCTTTACTAGCCCATAAAGATACATGCCTGACTCACTGCAAAGACGTGCATGGAATCCACTTGACAAAATGCACCACTTGCGCATATTCCAAAATAAAATCTGATTTGTTAGCGGAAATAACGATGCTCGTGCATTGTGCCAGTGTGTCGGAATGCAGCCCTGAGTCAGGGAATCGAACAAAGAATGTCAAGGATGTCTCTTTTTCCCAATCTGAAATCGCCAAATTATGCTAATCCTAAGATAATTGAGAGCCGTGCACGTGATTATTCGGAAGCCGTCTGTGGCTAACGCAGACTAGGAGCATCACCGACTGCTCTTTCCTTAATCCTCGCGACACTTCAAATTCCTGTGCACGGAATTCAATAAAATAGCATGTTTGCTAAAACGCCTTAAAAAGCATAGGGGGCCCATGTGCAGATTTCTGTTGAAGACACATTGAGTTCATCAGCTGAAACTGTTGAGATGCCCGGCTTGAGATGCTGAAGTAGATTTGATGGCGCGTGGCGTTAGACAAGGGGTTGTGCTTGCGTCCATTCTTTTTCACCATTCTTTTGATGTTTTTATTTTTGCCTTCTCACTTCAAGGCTCAGCACTGAATTTGACCGACAAGCAAGTACCACTTCTCCAACGTATAGCTGGAGCACGCAAGATCTGACTCTAAGTTATTATGTGACTCAGAATGTTGACAAGGACGGATTAGATACCATGAAGATATACGTCAACAAAAACGAAGAAAGAAAGGGAAAATCGTAGACCAAACAAATGTCATTATAAAATCAATATTCGCCTTTAAACGTTTGTATTCACCACTAATATCCAGGATTTCGATTCTAAAACGACACGATTTTATTCTAGTAGGATTCAGACAGATGAAAATCAGCTTATTTAAATTACTGGTATTCTGAATTTGTTTCTGTAACCAGATTGCTCCCAGCGAATACATGAATTGTAATAGTCTTGGTTCCATTGCCCGAATGTGAATCTCATACAAAGGAGTATTATTCCCTCTTATTCTAAGTTATTCAATACAGATTATTCCGCGAACAATGAAATATCAACGATTGTAATTATTGCGCATATAATTGGGTTAAAGGTTTAGGATTACAATTAAGCATTTTCGGAAGAACATTTTCAAGTTTAATCAAATTTGATCCCCTTGTGGCTGTGACAGTTTCCTATTATGTTTTATTATGAATTGACCCCCTCGCGCGTGCATAGCCCATGCAATCAAAGTGTTGTGTCACTATCAGTCAAATACACGTGCATAAGCATGTTTAACCTTTCTCCAATACTTCCCTTGCCACTGAAACAGCGATAGAGGTCCTTGCACACCGGAGGCGAATTTCGCGGTGACAAACTCGGCGATTTACGTTCTGAGACACAACCTTATTATTTATCGATATGCTTGCACAACAAAAGCGAAATTTGCAACGTATATCTCCGCGACAAATTCCGATAGAATCGTTCCTATATTTGTGTGTGTGATAAATCGCTTATGGTGTGTAAGGTCCTTTGGACCAACTTTATTTAGTTTAAGTACCTTTAATAAAACATGTAACAACATTTGTATCAATCTACATCACTGCAACTCTTTAACTCACGAAAAATAGGTTGCAGAATATTTACCATCGGAATTTATCATCCAATTTTATATTAACTTTCTTATTTTTATATGAATTTATGTTTTCCTCTCCTCACACCCACCAACTTGAAGATTAACTATGGAGATACGAAAAACAATAAGAAGACCGATGACTTAATAGTTTGAACCTAGTGATAATTTGATTGGGCAGTCATACTGTGGACTTAACGATTTATATTATTATTTATGAAATGTTCAAATAAAATTCCAAACACTAATTATGATTACATTATGCTAATCCACAGTACCAAATCAAGAATGCATTAGAGCGCATCTTCATGAATTCCATTCGAGACCGTTTGACAAGATGTTCTACCTTTACGTTAATGTCCGCCGGGGAATAATTTCTCTGTTTTGATTTCCAAAATGAATCTGTTCCACACGTGATACGTTAGACTGCCATCGTGACAAATGACCACAGTGACCAAACAAACACCAGGGAGGACAATGGAACCAAAGTCAGTGGATTTATATCTGACACGTTAAACGTAAGAGATCGGTGCATAATTTGTCTCAAAATTACCATGTCCGTTTGAATACGAATTAACAAACAGAGCGGGATAGCCATACAGCAGACATGCATTCCAACAACCATCTTTGAGCCAGATAGCGCAGAAACTATGGAGATATCCCGTTGAAAGTGTTTTCAATTCCTTCAGTCAATCGAACAAGTCGTCCATCACGGTGAATAGAATTCAAACGGCGCCAGGATAGAAGACGTTTGGTTTGAACAAGCCCTCATGAAAATTCAAATCCCGTTCCGCTAAATAAATGGGCAACGGAATAGCATGGAACATTGCCACGTGGGTTAAGAACTGTAATTAAACTGCTCGTTGTGATTTGTATTCGTGACGTCAGATTCCTCTGTTGAATGTATAATTGATCGTCTTTATTCGTGAAGACAGTCGCCAGGTCGCCGTTTTGCCCGGTCGCCGTTTTGGCATGCCGCGAGGAGCCATTAAGGGTGGTCGTATTGATTCTAAGGCTTATTGCTCTATCGCAGCACAATATTTTTCTGTCATAGCGGTCAAAACGCCGACACCATGATATTTAATATCCGATAGAGAAGGGATTTTATGATTTCCGCAGATATATTTGCATGGGAATTTTCGAGCTGTAGAGATGTGAAACGTAACAAGACAAATACCCATGATGGGGAATCTGACAGCACGCCACGAAGATGTTCTGCACTCATCCGGGTAACTCGCTGCAGTTCCGTCGAGTGGCTATCGAGAGATACGTTAAAAAGCATACAATCACAGAAAGCTCATCTATATAGTGGGTTGACGAAGTTTTACCTGAAAATATAAGCATTTGATTTCACTACACAAGTGGTACACAAGTACATCCAACTACTCCTTTCTCATGTTCCACTGGTTATCAGTATTTTAATATTTATTGAATTAGATGAACTTAATTATTAATGGCGGCATATCACTAAATGAAAACAAGGCAAACCTAGGTGTTTCCCCTTTAGACTGAGTCGCACCACCTCGAGTTATTTCCCCTTGTTGCATTAACATATAGACAAAAAGAAATATGAGCATATGCAGGTTAATTACCGGAAGTTTATTATTATGCACGTAATACGATATTTTAGCATAAGGGCAATTCTAAAGCTATCCAATCATCAGAAACCTCATTTGTAAATACTTGTTGCTTTTCCTCATCTATTTCTTTTATTATTGGCACAGTGAATTCCATACAATAGTCGGGTATAAAGTACGTACAGCCACATACTAACCAATATGGAGCTGCTATCATAACTGAGTAAGAACATCAGTTGAAAGTAATTAAAATGATGAAATACACAAAATATAACTTAAGATCTAATGAGAACATTGTTAGATGTTCTTGTTCCAGTATTGATCTTAACCTATTTAGACTTTTCTTATTTGGTTATTCCGTACAGATTTTATTTTTATTTTTTTTATCTTCCGATGCATTGCTTAGATTTTGAGATTATTTGATTAAAAGTGATTCGTTTTAGAATTTGCATTTATTTGATAACAGATAATATCAGATTAAAAGTGCGATAGCTTGCATCAATTCGAGAGGTTGGGTCTATGGAAATTCCGAAAATAACCTTCTCCTGAACAACATCTAATAACCACAAATTCGCGTACAATTAGAAGATATCATCGGCTCGTTTGGTTTTATCGTCGGTCAGTAGGTTTGGAACTGTTCATGAAAGCTTTATTGTACATTGATGTATACGCATTACTGTACGACTAATTTATTCGGATACAGACAACTATTTCTTTCATTTACTTTCTAATATTTGCATACATCATGAAGTATTTCATCATTGTATATTCGATATGTTCAATCTTTTAATTACACTTAAGAAGCTCATATAATGTCAGAGGACATTTTCCTCAATAAATGCAATCCAGTAATTATATACATAATTACGAACATACTCAGTATGTTAATCTGCATCCTCTAAAACACAAACCATATGCCTACTTAACATCCGTCAAAACATAAACGGCTTTAAGTAGGCACATGGTTTCTTTTTCATAGGATGGTTACACCAGGTGTTCTAGCAAAAGAACACCTTTATGAAAGTGGTATGTAATACAACCAGTAGTCATATGGAATAAACAAGGAAGGTGTTAACGTTTTCTAGAGAAAGAATACAGTCTTCTGAAGCCTTGCCCATTCTTAGTGATAAAGATATAACCAAAAGAAGATGGTTCACTTTCTATTACGCGATTCAAGGAGGAATTCTTTTTTGTCGTTAGCATCCACCACAGTTCTCGAGTGCTTTCTAATTGGCCCACGTGACACAATGTACGTCAGTGGACAAAGCGCCACCTGTGTGTAGGTCAACCAAGCTGAAATCGTCACGAACATCGCCTGAATGTCTCCGCCGACACTAAACATTCGCCAAAACGCAAGCACAATATACGGAAACCAGAACACGGAGAAAGCACACGTTACTACGAAGAACAGACGTGTCAGGTGTTCGTTCTTCACAGTATGTAAATTCACAACCCTTCCGAAATTAGGCCGCACTTGCATCCGCAACGGATTTAGAGCGGGATTGGCCCCGAACCCGTTCATGACGTTGAGTAAGGCTTGTCCATTTGCCCCGGGGCCAAAGAACGTCCAGTTGGCGCTCCTTGCTGGCTGGTGTTCCAGGGGCCGCATTCTCCGGTGTTTCCTGAGGAACGCGAACACCCTCAGGTACAGGAACACCGACATGAACACGATGAGAGAAAACACCAGGATGAACCCTAGCGTGTCGTTTGACTTGTAGTACCTGTGATGGAACGTGCACTGACTCTCATCTGGAATGAACACGTACGTTCCGACTCCGATCACGGGCGGAAAGGACATCGCGAAGGCTATCGTCCATCCGACTACAACCACGATCAAGTTGACCAATCCGCGGGAGCGTCTTTTATACAGTTTGGAGTACACGATCGAAAAGTACCTGTCAACTGATATGGCAGCTAATGCCGCGCAGCTGCTGTAGATAAAGAAGGAATTTGCGAAAGCGAATAATTTGCACGCAGAGTTGCCGTACTTCCACACGGAGCCTTGAAGTACGGTCATGAGGACCAGGGGTATGCAGAACACAGCCCTGGACAAGTCGGACACACACAAACTAAGAAGATAGTAGAACGGAGGTCGGTGCAAGTTTCCTTCCTTCACGATGGTAAAGATAATGAAACCGTTTCCGGCAGCTCCTGACAGCGCTATCAACATGAGCGATACCGTCTTTAACACCAGAGCGTGGAGCAGGATGCCAGCATTGGTATCCTCGGGTAATCCATAGGAAAAAACAGTTGTTGCCATCGTCGTCACTACGTCTGCTACTGACGTAGAGGTTTGATTGTAACTGCCAACAAATGAATCGTTCGTCACGTCGGAAAATATTTCATTGAAATAATTAGTCACATCCGTGGTCGTTTCTGTCATCCATTGAACAGACGACAGTTCAGTGGTTAAAGCAGACGATATTTCGGTAGTTATTACAGACGACATTTCGGTGGTTAACGCAGACGACATTTCAGTGGTCACAGCAGACGACACATCGGAAGATGAATCGTGGGTGATAGAGTCTGTGGTATGCGAATACCAAGACGTATTAAACAGCGAGTCTGTAACATTCGTAACCCACGCTGTTGAATTCACTGAATCCACCGACTCGTTTTCCATAATGACGCCCAGCGTCTTAGAAAACGTTGAGTTTCTCGTCAACGTTTCGTTCACAGTTGAACCTCCGTCCGTCGTAACGTTCCAACCCCTAACTTCCGTGGCGTTGATGTCAGATGTCATGTCAGACGCCATGGTCATTCTACTTCTATCGCGGCTTGGCCTCGAACAGAGCGGTTTTCATTAAGTTAACATAGGCTGCCTCCGTAGAAGAAATCCCTGTGGATCTATCGCGTACAAATGGCAAGCTAGCAGTTATCCCGCAACAATAGGTCTTGATGAAACCGTTTCCATTCGGACTTAACTGCAACAGATGTTAGTCATCGTTCGATATTCTCATGCAAACGACGCCAATGACCCATTATCGGCCAAAGAATGTGAAAGTTCCAGTAAGGACATCACGTATAATTCCTATCATTCCACGACACACCTCGTTATAAATTGTCCAGTCGTGCACGTTCGACAAAATTCACAAAGCCTTGCAGTTCCTAAATCCGTTGAGAAGTTTAGGCACGCGATGCTTTAAACTAATAATTATGTTCGGCGTTGCTAATCAGGTTTAAATCATCGCGTGGACATTTTGACCCCAGAATTCAGTTGCCTCCTCCCAAGAGATCTTCAGTCATCTGGTTTCAGTCTAAAGCAGAGGAGAGAAAACACGCTTCTCTAAAACTGGTTTCTCTATTTCACGACGCTACTCGTGAGGTTCTATCTGTGAGGGACTTGTATTTAATGACATTGATACCGTCCTCAATTATTAATGTTTAGGCGAAATACGAGACGGTGAAACATAAGAGAGCTTGTCTACTATTGACTTCTCTTGGTCTTGCTCTGACATTCTATACCGGAAACAGACTCGTTATTCCACTGGGCATTGCTGTTTCCTGCACCGGTTGAGAACATATCGCCGTTATTCGTTCCCCTGATATAGATTTACGGGCGTATACATGACTATACTATTTAGAGAAGATCGCTATTAGTTTGACGGTGTTTTCTTGGTCGATGGTTTATCAAGTAGTGGAGAGTTCCTATTGATCACTACACTGGCGGTTTACCGCGGGGACGGGACACCATTCCTCTTTAGAGCACGCACTGTAAAGAGAAGATACACAAATGAACATCATATATACACCAATCTGTGCTCCTTTATAGTTAATTCAATCCGCGTATTATACAACTGATCATACGCATTTCTCTTCAATTTTCTATCATCTTATAGTGCAAATCATTTGTACTCCTTAATGCCTCATATATCCACCGTATCACACGAATGATAACATAAACACTGATTTCCTACCATCTTAAACCGTAAATGGTTTATACTCCTTTATGCCTCATTGATTTCCTGCATCCCATAAATGATACAACATATGGCTAGACAATTTCTAGTGTAAAGTATACCTATATTTAACAAGCTTGCAATGCTTCGTAAAAGTCAGTGTGCTGTTTGTTACGTTCGGTGACGACACTACAAATCAATGGAAAAATCGTCCAAGCAATTGCTAATTGCAATTTCCCGATTTAATGCTTAGTTTGATAAAGTGCCCTGTTTGGTTAAAACTGCCAATAAGACATAATTAGGTTGAAATTCTAACTACTCGATGCGTTTTTTCCGTGGCACTCCCCTGCTGGATATGTCAATAACCAGCTGAAAATAAGACAGGACATTCTCGATACTGGGAAAAAATAATGTGTTTATGTATATGTCATTAACAAACGTTCGAGATCTAGAAGGGTGTAAAACCACTGTGCATCTAATATAAATTGCCATTTTGACGTGAAATAATCAACATGTATTACACACCTGTCACCCATATTTCTCTTTCTTTCTTCGTTTATCCATCTTCTCTTTTTTTTTTTATCCATCTTTTCATACACCATATACTCTCTCTCCCTCTTACTCTCTCTCTTTCTCTCTCTCTCACAAACACACACACACACACACACACACACACATATGCTGACAGGTATAATACACGTGCATTCTTAGTCTCCATATTTCACTTCCTATATCGACCCCCTATTCCCCATCCGCTCTCTCTTTCTCTTAAACAAACGCAAACACACACACACACACACACACACGCACACACACACACACACGCCACACACACACACACACACACACGCCACACACACAGCCACACACACACACACACACACACACAGATACACACACACACACACACACACACGTAGGGCCGATTGCTTCCCTCTGAACAGCTATTACATCCCCGGCGCATTGGTAATTATCTAGTAAATGGTCTGTACTGATAATTCGATTATCTCTACATAACGTGGAAATAATAAAACATGGCCAAATGTTGCATTACATCTGGATAGTAAATCAATATTAACCTGCAACAGCAACGGAATAGCTAAAGGCTCCTGCATGCACGTTATTAATGGGCCTTGTTACAATTACCTCTACGCACCACAAATCTATCGTACTAACAAATTACTGCGTTGATTAAAGTATTTTCATGTAATTATGATATCCAGCGTAACGTTTTATGCAAGACTACCAGTAGGCATATTATTTAACATCGCGAGGTTTGAAAGTGGAAAAAAATGAAGAAGGGGTACAACACGGTGATAGAAATTCAATACTATCACTGCGGATGGATTTCACAAGTGTTAACTTATCTTCATTTATCCGGTCTGTAAAATATCATTCCTCTATTTAAACACACGTTGTCACGAACGCAGGTTTCACGTTAATACCGCTTAAAGAACAAGGAGAATGAATTTCGTCGATAATTAATTCTAAACACAGTTGGTGGGCGCGTGGCTACGAGTACCAGGCAAGGAAGATATTAACTAGCTTCTATTATATAATTTTTGAAATTGAACCCCACCGTTGTATATCTATTATACTGACTAGTAAAGGGATCCGCAGATTCAATAGATTACTTGTCTGAGTCAGACTTTCGTTTGAAGAAAGTTATTTTCCTAACCTTATAGGCCTTAGTGAATGATGGAGATATGGTGGCTATGTACAGTCGCGGTGACGGTCTGTCGTAAGTGGAACAGCTACATTTTGGTCTAATGCAGACATGCCTCATAAGGATTTGGATTTTAGTGGGAGGAGAACCTGATATAACTACAGTATTATAATAGTAATAAATAATAACAATATGGACCATAGCGTTCTCGTAGCGATCTCTTATACATGGCGAACGTTCATTTACGAGAGCGCTATGGTCTCATAGTGGATATGAGAGCTTCGTAAAACGATGCCTAGATAAGTTTTTAGGGTTTGTTTAAGAGCAAGGAGAAGTTCTTGTAGTAAATGTTTGAAGTCTGTCAGATGATCTGAAATATTTAGTTGGGTTGTATACAGTTATGAGTTCGGTTAAATATGTAGGAGCATGTCCCCTACAATCCTCGAAATAGACCATGCCGGCGGTTTACGAAAGGGTTGTACTGTAGGCTGGGCCTCAACTAGGGCGTATGCTAGTACACAGTTACACGCACTTGATCTTGCCCATGCGCACTTCGTGGGTTTTATCGTAACACCTATAGTTGTCGTAGGGTTTCCTCCAACACTAAGCAGATCACGTAAATAACGTGTTCTCCTAACAACCATCCAATTAAAGCTGTACGGTGTCCTGCACGTCTTGAGGTGCACTAATTCCCCGGTAACTTTCAGATATTAATTCACGGTAATGAATTAATTATGGTCGTTCTTAAATGAAGAATCAGCCTAATTAAGCGAGGGCCGTGTGCAGTTATCGTAAACCGAGTTCATTAGCGTATTGAAATACTGATTTGCTGTAGGAGCCGTACTAAAAAAAGCAAGCAGAAATAGAATGTTTATGTGCTTCAAGATAATGCAATGAAAGAGACGTTCCAAATCATTCGCTAATTGACATCGGTGCATTAAAATCATGGATTCGGGAGCCATTCGAAAAACCCTTTTTGTTCTTGAATTCTTGAAAAGACATTTCATACCCATCCCATATGTCAAATTATACTGATACGGAAATACATCATTTTAAGATAAAGATAAAATTAAGAAATATAACAGACAATATTCTTGGAGGGTGACTAGATAACTATGCCTTCTATTTGCAAACCTGGATGCAACAGACCCATTCTGAGCTAAAAGGCATACAATCACAGATTAAGTTGTCGTTTTGGAATGAATTGGGAGTTTAAAATGCAAAGTACATTCACCTAGCATACATATAATCACTTTTTTTTAACCTCCAAATATATTTTCACCGCTGTAGGATAGGTAACATTCCATTGCAGTTTACATTTCCGGTAAAACCAGAATAATCGTTTGGTAATGTACTGTAATCTCTCAATGTTCTATAGTCGAATAGACCAAGGCGGTTAACTGTGATCATTGAACACGGTCAAAATGACCTTTCACGACTTCTGGTACCAATAAAGCTATGTAGCTATAAATATTAAAAAATAATAAAATATGAAAATATTGAAAACCAGTGGGATATGCGGAAAATGTAGCTGGTTACCCAATATATTTGTGTAGACGCATCAATTGTACATACATTCATGTAAAGATACGTTTGACCATTAAATAAGTAAACAAACCCGTGATTGTATGCCTTTAGTAATGTGGTCTTTGAACACATCATTGTGGTATTTCATTTCCAGATGGTCTTGCGTACTCAGCGACTGATAGATGAACCGATATTGACGATACTAATTTGTACATTTTCAACAATATATTCAGCGGCCATCTCTGTTGATTATCTCCTGTCCAAAGTTGTGTGGACTATCTATAGTTGAAAGAACACCCGCCACGTTAAGTGACAGCGAAATACAAAAAAAACTAGAAGCATGACGATGGACTATTTTATTTCGCAATAGATGTATAAATATGTTCTACATAGATATATACACATGTCGAGTTGATGCATTTAACACGGTATGAAATGTCACTGTTATAAATGTACAATTAAAGTCAAAATTGAGTAAGAAATAACACCATTGCCTCATATACATACATACATCAGACAAGCACCTATATACAATTATGAATTACTGTAAATCAGGAAATTAATGCGTCACTAATTTTATGCGACCTCAAGATTTTAGACATAAATGCGACAACAATTAAATGAAGACAATCGCATTTTTCGTATTAATATCATGCTCGCATTAATTTCCTGATTTACAGTATTTAATTAAACATAATGAAAAAATAACATGCCCCCATCACTCAGTCCGCATACTGCATTATCCAAACTATCTAAACGCTATAAGTTTTTTAATTATACATTTCCGCGTAGCCTTTTCCGAATTGTTTGTACCGTTCATAGTTCATGCGTTATCCAAATGCATATGTGACATTCGTTGTCCAAAGACATCTATGTCGTGCGTCGTCTAACGACGTCTGTTTCGTCTACACGTTTCCCTTGTCCATCCACACTTGTCCCAGCTTCCATAAATTGGACACTTTGCTCCAAACTTCCGTGTGTTCCTCAGGGATATCCTCCTGCAGCCAGGACTTGCGGCGCGGTGACGTGAAAGGGTATTCTGGGTTCTCTTCTAACGTAGCGCCCTCTGGAACCTACAAGGAAAATTAATTTGATAATGTTTTTGATTGCCAGAAATGATTTTTGACAATATATTGGCATGGGCCAATTACTGTAATGTAATTGAAAATTGATATAATTATGATACTTGAGGATTAATAAATTGAGAAGCTTCCTTATTTTATTTTAATTTTTTAATCGATTTTGATGATGTTAATTTATTTTAATTTTATTGAAAATGGATGTTGATAATTCACAATTCCTTGTAGATTCTATAGAGGGTAGAATACAATATTGCACAGCAAACCAACCAACATGTATAATATGTTTTAAAATCTACAAAATTAATCTTGTATTTCTTGAAATTGCAATAAAATTAAACGAACGCCAACATCAATCAACATTTCGAATGTTATTCGTTTTTGTAGTCCCGAATTCAATTTTGACAGGGGTTCTCCTTGATGAACTACCCGGGTGCATAGATGTTCTTCTTGGAGACGGAGGGCTCCTTAAACTCCAGTCTTCAGACACCTCGTTATCCATCGTTTCCTGTCTTCGCTTCTGCATGAACGCACTCGGCTGAATCTTCCTGGTCAGAAGAATAATAGGTTTCGCGAAGAAGACCCAGAATCTTAGACTCCTGTCGATATTCTTGGACGGGCTTCTGAATCTGGTCTTCATAAGTGTGCTTGTAGGTTTCGGTGTTACGTTCTTCCCTCGTTTTGTGCCATCCTTTTCCATCGCTTGGCCTGCTTCGTTCTCCGTGAGTTTCTCCATGTCGACTGCAAGGGACCGGGCAGCAAAGACTTTACCACCTGATCCGCCTTCTTCTTCCATCTCCTCTACGTCTAGAGTGAGTGATTTGGGAGTGTAAACAGGGGCCGACATTGGACGTACTTTACTCCTAGACCGAACTACAGATCTGGATCTCTTTCTTCCACGGCTTCTGGATCTGGATCTCCTCCTTCTAGGACGAACACCAACATCTGAGTAACACCTGTTGATCCCGACCGGCTCGTCAGCCGATACCGCCCTCAGATTCCCATCACGTCCGACTCTATACTTCGTCCGGCCTTCTCTCCTTGGAGTCGATACGCTTCTAGTAGAATAAGGCCCTTCCCGCATATCGTCCGCAAAGTCCTCGTGCAAGGAGGTCGGGTTTTCGTATTCGTCTCCTAGGAACCGTCGCTCTCGTAGCAGTCTCCTGGATCTCTCTGGACTCGGGGTTGCGCAGAAAGGGGCAGGGTGGGCGATGCTTCTAATGTCGGGAGTGAAACCCATGATGTATGGAGAAGTCAGTGAGTAGCTAGGTTCAGGGGACCTTCTTCTGTTGTGTTCAGGACTTACTATTTTCTCAACATCGTCATCCATAGAGACGACTCTCAGGTCCGTGCTTCTGCTTCTGGGAGTTTTCCTGGGTGTCTCATCTCTCGTCAGGTCATTGATGTCCACACGGGTTACTTTTATCGGCGTCAACGGTGGGGCGTATTCTTCGTCGTCTTGAGTCTGCGATTTAAAACAGAGAAAAGAATAACAAGAATAACACATGTCTAAATTACAGCAATAAGATTTAACGCTATTGAGATAAAAACAAAATGTATACCAGATCGTATATATACAAGAACTAATTAGCTATTCAACAATACTATACGTTCATTGTTCTATTCGGATGGGATTGGTAGAGCTGTGTATGGGTACTTTCCGGGTTCCCTTTAACTTTACAAGTTGAAACAAATACTTTTCACAGAAATATTCTTGTGGCAGCAAAAATACAGGTTTCTATGACTGGTGGTCATGGTGTGTTAAGGGGCTACCGATATATTACGCCTATATATGTCATCAATTACTAGTATTCAGTAACCGCTATGACTTGTGTGTTTCATTCAATTTTCAAGTTGGAATGATATAGCTATTTACGGTTCACGTACATTCCAGTTTCCACACAAATGGCGCACATTTCATTACATTACCGACTTGACATCTGTTACGAATAGCGAATGGCTATATCAGAGGATGGTTCACGCGCACTTTCCTACATTGTATAGTACAGAAACGTGACGAGTTATCCACTTACTACTTCCTTTACGTCACGGCTCGTACGATTCCGAATCTTCTTGTCAGACTTTTCGTGCAGTGGCTTTTTACCACGTGGAGTTCGTGCCCCTTTAAGTTTTCCTTGGGTTTTGGCGTCAATGTGACCTAGTGGCTCCTCCTGATCAAAGTACAGTAAATGCAGATGTTACTGTGTGAACCTTGTGATACACGGTAAATGTTAAAATGAATACTGTCATTAAAGTGGCAAGACCGTCTTTGGAGGTAATATTAAATATTTATTTGTTTCTTTTTGTTTTCTACATACTACTAACTATGGATAAATATGAGAATAACGAGTCTACTCACATTACATGTGGACGCGGGTATCGTCAATGCAAAAGAAGTTAATCCCCAAAGTGGCCTGTTCTATATATACCATTGGATGTTTACTGTGCGGAGTATTCCACACATTGTTCTACCATGAAAGGAACCCATCTAGTCTCATACACAAAGTGGATGTAGCTGTGAGGAGTTTGTGGAATCTATATTACATATGACATTGTAGCGATCGCTATCTAGTAGGTAGGTGTAAAATCATTAGGAAATTTCTAGATTAGTGCAAAATCTGAAGAAAAAAAATCATACTTATCGGGGAAAGATAGTTATATCTCAATATGTAATAACTTGATTAGTTCTTCTTGCAATGATGATCTTGCCACTTTAAAGTGAACTAGTCATTGTCTATATAGGAGATTTATCAAAAACATAGTATTGCAACAAACAGCACAAACCTCGCTGAACATCAAATTGGTGGCAATAAATAGTCAAGGGTATGCAATACATATGATTCTAGCCACAGATGGAATATATTCTGACAAATGTGTAAACGTATTCGATTTTCATGTAAAGCTGCGCTCACACCGAGCCCGATAACGATAACGACGAAATCGTTCCGGATTTCGTTTCACTATAGTGGTCAGTACAGTAACGAATACTCGTTGTTAGTGTGACCGGATATTGCATTTTGCGCTTACAGCGATTTCTTTTTCTCAACAACCTCGTTATCCAAATTATTATTGTGCTCGGTGTGACTGCGCTTAGTCTGCGCCTTAATAACTACGTCACGCACATCACTTAATTGCAGAAATTATATACGAATTCAATTCTAAAAGATAAATTTCAGAAAGGGAGTCAAAGCAAATGCCACCGACCGCATTGTTCACCTTCGTCTCTTCCACCCCGACAGTAGCCCGCGCTCCAAACGGCCTTCTGAAGCTGGGATGACTTCCTCTCGGAGTCGTTCCTTTAGAGGATGGCAGAGCCTTGCGTGGTGAAGCATCTTCTACAATGGACGGCAGAAGCTTATTACCTTCCGCTGGAGAAAGCTTACTCCTCTTATTCGCCTTTGGCTTCTGAGGTTTGTCTCCGTTCGCCAAAGCTACCGCCCCCTTGGGCACGATAGCCTTCTGAGGTACAAGTATCTGGACCGGAGTGGAGCTTCCGTCAGGCGGCACTGAGTCCAGTTCGTCGTCAAAGGCGGGGTGCACGCCGACCACGCTGTAATTGGTCATCTGAATCGGCAGTTCCTCAAGCAGAAGCTCGGCACTTTTGCGCTCGGTGTCGCCTTCGTACCCGGCTTCAAGTGTCACGTGAACAGATCCGCTGGTGGTAGGGCGGCCATTTTCTCCAATGAAACTGACTGAAGTTTCTACGACGTTGGACAGCACGTCGGGTGGTTTGTCGCCATCCAGAACTTCCTTCTCCTTCTCGTCATCATCCTCCTCTTCTTCGTCTTCGTCCTCCAATTCCCGCGACTTCTCCTCTACGGCAATCTCTAAGTCCTTGTCGCCGCGAGTCTTCTCTATCTTCTTCTTCCTCCACAAGTACCAGACAAGGAGGACGACGAGGATCAGGATGATGACGATGCCGATTGTCAGACCAACGGCTAACCCAGCAGTCGCCACAACGGATAAGGCTGTACAAAGATATTGAAACGGCCGTATCGTGAATGTTTTAATTCTGTAATAAAGGTATTGTTAGTTTTATTGATATTATAATTATTACTGTTATTGTTAATATTATTATTATTAAAACTATCATTTGTATTGTTGTTATTATTATTATTATTATTATTATTAGTAGTAGTAGTAGTAGTAGTAGTAGTAGTAGTGGGCGGATGGTAGCGCAGTGGTAGAGCAGTTGGACTTCGGAGCCAACGGTTCCAGGTTCAAATCCTGCCCCGGGGGCCCGGCATCAATGTTCGCGAAAGTTACCTTTCCGACGCGATATTTATAGGATGTGATGTCTATAGAGTGGCAATGCAGTTATCATCCTTGGTCTTGACAGTACCAGCCGGTGCTCGCAGGTTTACTGCAATATTCAGCGCTACGGATGTTGCGGGTTTCCTCCTGCCCTAAACT
>JAUTBT010036008.1:0-18031 GCA_032361225.1 Lepetodrilus schrolli
TTGATTTGATGCGACCTCCCCCCCCCCCCCCCTTCCCCTCCATAACAGAAACATAACAGACCGAGTCTGGATCAAAGTATTATAGGGGTGGATATTCTCAGCCAATAACCACAAACCACTACATACAGCAAAATCCACAACAGCATTTCTACGGGTGCAGCTTACCTTGAAGATTTGAAAACTAATTCTGTGTGTGGCAGAAGGTATTTTGTTATTGGAGGTACTTGCCATTGTTCAAAATATCGGAAATATTGCCTCAACGTAGACTGCTGGACCCATGCAAAGAAAGGACTCAACATAGCACGTCTTTTTATGATAACACCCTTACACCTGAATAAACCAAATCAGCCATTGAATTGGAAGCACAAAAATGTGGTGTTTTAAAAAAAATATATCCAACAGCATTTCATATCTTAAAAAAAATTATATTTTTTTAAAAGGAAGATTTCAATAATATATTAAACCATTGAAATAAACACCATATTCTCCGACAGTCATATTCAGCGTAAACGTAGATTAACTTAAGAAGAAACATAATTATCCACTTGTATCAATAGGCCAGGCATCGTAGGATGGTTCCAATCCGACATATCCTGGTCAGATATAGACAATAAAGTATGCACCAGACCGAGGTCAAGTTTAGCATCCTTCAGGTCAGCAGGTGTACTACCACCAAAAGGAGATAACCCATGTGCTGTATTAATTACAATGCTAACACTAAGTGGTGTGACAATTACATTAAGATACAGCGAGTAGGAGTCGGCACTGACACTGCAAGTCAAAGTTAATAGTAAGCAGACGCCTTATTAAAGCTCGTTTAATAGTTTGTGGCCTGTGCCGTTAATACTTTGTTTGCTGCGAGTGAGCGAGTGATTATGAAGTTTAACGTCGCTGCGGGAATCTTTCACGCATTTGCGACGATTAAACATTTTATTAGTACAAAATGTAGTTTAAATTCTGCACATGATGTAATAGCTTGATAGCATGTTTGCTGTAGATATAGAATTAAGACCAATAGGCATAATATTGCATCAACCATTTAAGTCGTCAGATAATTTCTATGAGTAATTAATATGTCAATATTTATACATAGACTTAAATACTGCAAGTATATAAATATTCATATGTATAGGTACAAAGATTAAATGAGAATAACTACCTAAACTATCCATACAATTTTTAAAAATAAGGTTGACAAATCAATTCAGATTTATATAATACATTAGTGATAGAAGCAAAGTAATAGTTGCTTTACTAGTCTGTGTCACACCTTGTTCTCACCCAAATACTTTACTAGTCTGTGTCACACCTTGTTCTCACCCAAATACTTTACTAGTCTGTATCACACCTTGTTCTCACCCAAATACTTTACTAGTCTGTATCACACCTTGTTCTCGCCTAAATACTCCTATTCAATATATCACCCTAGAGCAGATAAGCTAGTCTAGATTACTGGAGAACAAGGGTAAAGAATTTCAGTGGTTCCTTTCATATAAATATAATACCAATCAATATTATTAATATTTAAACTATTTACTGTCACCGTCCGAGACTATGGATAGTCTAATGCTTTACATGTTTGTTCATCTTTCAGAAAAGCATGTCCAGTAGGTCTATAACCCTGAATGTATGCGGTCCACAGGTAAACAAGGAATTAAACCCAGACCAACTCGGTGCAAAGCTGTACCACTCCCTACATGCTAATTACTAGTTGTTTTAGGTCAAAGGCCCACACCCCGAGACACCACGGTTGGTTTGCAGTCAGACTTTGATGTTGTATGCAGCAGGTCACACCATTGATTACCAGCTGTACAAGAACACCCTGACATCAAACACCAGATGGACCCGGTCCTTCTGTACAGACACCGCTTCAAACAGGACCGGGGGTTTCTGGCCCTGCTAGGGGCTCCATGGAAGGGCAACCACGATCTTCTCTCCCTCTTTGCTGGTCTACAAATCACGCTTTTCATCCTTCATATCATAAATGGCCTCACTTTGATCTTAGTACAGAATGGGATTGGAGCAATTAGCTGGAACATGAACTGCTAACGGACTATTAATTGAATCTCTGCGATCCGACTGCCGATTGGCTAACTCTATTAAGTGATGACCATCTGGGCAGATTGATGATCTCGGTGCAAACAATTGATGCTTGTTGGAAGTGATAGAAATGGGAAAAATCCTATAATAAGATGTTTGCAAGCTATCAGAAAGACTACGAGTGCTGTAGAGGAATTCATAGCAACATTATTAGCACTAAAACATCCTCAGAAATTTATTACAGGTGGATATGTGGGAGGGGGCAGCTTACAATGAAGACTTGATTTTCTTAACATGTTTTCTCTTTTTACAAGCAATGCATGTCCCAGCCAAGTACTAGTTAGGCCTGATAATGCCAGACTTAAAACCCCCGAGAGATTTCTGTGCATTGAACAAAAGCAAGTACCACCATTTTGGACCAACAGCAATGAGTTGAATCCTTTATCATCTTGAAAGGTTTACGTCTAGATTTTTGCATTAAAGAACTTATCAAGAACAGTGATTTTATTCAGTTATCCTGCATCTTGACTGTGGAATAATATGTTCATTATTTATTATTCTTGTCTTAAATTTGTCTTAAACATGAGTAGACAATCTTTAAACACATATTTTATTATGAATACTGCATTGTATTTCAAAGATGTTTGCATTTATAGGCTAAATGCTCGTAACTCGAAATGTTAATAGTTGAAACTACCCTATTTCAAAGACTGAAAACCTAGCAAGCTGTGTCCTAATTTGCTACATAATGATGGAAAGTTTCAAATTTCACGTAACAATTATGGTTACAGTAATGTTTATCAATGTAGAAGGCTGTAAAGGTAAAAATGGTTTAAATCTTTGGTAACAGTTTTTGCCAGGATAATGAACAAAATGAATTCACACCATTTTTAATTATATTAAATGAAGAAATATGGGAAGAGAAGAGATTTTTTAGACAAGGAACATGTGTCTTTAGTTCAGTTTGCAATAAGACCCGACAAAAAACAACATCAGTGTAAGCAGTTGGGACAGCTTACACATGTTGAAGCTTGTAAACGAGAGAACAAGAACTTCAACATGTGCTCGTGGTTTCAATTCGCTAATGGGCTATTGTAAACACTTAGGCCTAACTACACCCGGTTGGCTTCCTAATCACAAAAACATATCATGGCTCCATCTGGTGGAGAGAAGCGTAAACCACAGGGACCGAGAAATGGCGCGAGCGCTCAAGCGTGTCAGAACCATGGTGGTCTGTCTTATAATGATGAAAGTACCCAGACAGGAGCTATGATAATTCTACTATGGGGAACACTTATTTACCGCAAATAGAACTGGTTGTTAAAACAAACACAGAGTCCCCTCCTGGATTGGGAGAACTGTGATTATCGGTAATCACAGAATGTCAACAGCTGCTCAGAGAACTATTCCATTAGGAAAACAAAAGTGAATTTACGTCCACCTCATACTGTGATTGATGTTAATAAGTAAGTCAGACAGACAGACACCAACACACTTCAATTAGTCTATATAAAACAGCATGGCCACTAACAAAAACAAAATAATGATCGTAAAAGTTTAGAAACTGACAAAAACAATCTAACAATTGTAAAAGTTTAGACACTGATACTGATGACAACAATCTTAACAATTGTAAAAGACACTGACTAAAACAATCTTAACAATTGTAAAATGTACTTGATGTGAGAAATTAAAGTTATTAAACATGTTTCTTCTATTGTCAACAATTAGGTTTTATGGTAAATTGATCCACATATTATATATAACAAAGTCAAACTAAATATTTAATAACAGTAATATAATTTAATGTCCAACATATCAAAAATATCTTCATTGAAATCATGTTATTACCCCAGCTTTTGGTCAGCGATATAGACATCGGTATAGAGTACGAGTAAACATGACATTTGTTATACATGTTGCTTCACATCACTTTGAAAGGTACCACGGTTCTATAATTGTATCTAGGCTAGGTCAAAATATACACGTTTATGATGGCAATAGATGTATTCTTTAAAGTCCAGACAGTTATACATATATGATTAAAACACAGCCCGATATAGAGGCGACTGTTTACACTGGGCTCGGGTTTACCCTTCTTCATCAGTCTCACCGACATTGGGTCTCACCGACACCCTGTACCACCGACACCTTCTGCTCCTCTCAATGAGAGTGATAAAACCATGACCATTTACACTTATATATAGGTGTTGAATATTTACTTTATGTCTAAGAATAGCAGTAATGTGCTGACCTATGGTGCTGAGAATGGCACTCTGAATGAGCAGATTACTGACAGTATGCTCCAACATCACACAAAAATGGTACACATTTCAAATTCAAATAAAATCAAACATATTCACCTTGTCCATCAAGACTCCTCGATGTAAATAATTGGGTGCTTCCCGTGTTAATGGGAAGTATGTTTAATTCTAAAGGAAAATAAAATTGATAGGCTGCAGAAATAAACCCGAGGGGATATTTTTAATTATTTAAAAATGAGGAGTGTGTATACGTAATAATGACTGGCAATACTGAGTAGCCTAATTAGACTTTCATTCATAAATATACTTCTTAATGCTTGATATAGCAAAATTCCTGTGTAATATTTTAAAAAATAAATAATTGTGAAGAAGAATGTGTTAATTCTACATAAAATTAGTGGATTTTTAAGAAATCAAACATAATTACCTTCTTTTAATCTTCATTTTCCCTACTGTTGCAATGTAGTGATGGATATCCAGATTTCTAACAAGAAATGATTCTGACACACAAAAATACAACTGCAATGCTATATATCGGCTTAAAGTTGTAAACATGTGACGTTGTAAACACACGGCTGTTAGAGCGTCAAGCTCGGCACTCCCAAAGCCTGATCAAGTTGTCCGAGTAATGTACTTGACTTGGGCCATGACAGCACCGCCATCAATGGATATCGACATCAGTGGATATCATGTTCACCGTGGGCAATACATCCACTGTACACAAGATCCTGTGTCACTGGTTACTCCCACACCTTGCGTCATTTCCTACAACGTGGGGATTACCCACATGGGCCCCGTCATACTCTACCCCACAGCTTTGTTGACAAACATTGTGTCATTAGGAACTGCACTCCAGACTAAATTTAACTCTGCCTCTAGATAGCATCTGGTCATGTGGTCAAAGGACATTAGGTAACAGTAAACTGGAGGAAGTGACTGGCGAGAAGTACAACAGGGCTTTAAGTACAATACATTATAAACAAACTAATTATTTTTTCCCAAAAGAAACGTTGACAATTTCATCAAAATGTGAACGAATAGATATAGTCTTTTTCTTTTTTTTTATATCCGAGGTCAAAGTATTAACTGTTTCTGATAAGAAAAACTGTCATCAGTGTGAAACTATTGTGAAACTATTAGTGCGATAAACATGTTCAAAGTCACTGTTAGATGTAAGAAAATAAACAGTTGAAAGTCGTAACGTTAAGAAAATAAACAGTTTGATAAACTGTAGATGGAAGGAAATAGTTACACCAGTGTTAAAACATTTATTATAAATATAGATGGCATTGGTTTTCATATATATAAATGGTAAACCCAATGTCAACGAACATATCCAAAAAAAATAATGAAGACATAACCAGAAGTAATTGAATTTGTGTTCAACCGTTTTCGGTGAGGAAATAATTATTTCAAACAGCTTTGTAAGTATAACCTAACAACTACAGGGAAGTACAGACTTCATGTTTATGTGAAACATCGAATATTCTGTAATCCTAAAGCCCTCTCCTAACAAGTGTGTTGAACTTCATACTGACACATAACTATACATCTTGTATTGATATATTAGTACACCTTGTATTATGATACATTATTGAGCATTGTATTATTGATATATTGGTACAGTGTTTTTAGTACAATTTTGTATTAATAAATTGGCAAATTTACAAGTTTTGTGTTATTTTTGTTTAAATCTCGTGATTAAACCGATTTCATTTTGATAATTATTGTTAATAACTGTTATCTTGAGATTCATACAGACATTAAAACTTGAGTTATTAAGTTGACAAGACCTAAACTGACCGAGTGCTAATGGATGACAGATACAAGTCACTACAATCTGTATTATACAATCCCAAACTACAATCTATAGCATACAAGCTCATACTACAATCTATAGCATACAAGCTCATACTACAATCTATAGCATACAAGCTCATACTACAACCTATAGCATACAAGCTCATACTACAATCTATAGCATACAAGCTCATACTACAATCTATAGCATGCTATAGCAGACTTTGTCTGGGCATGCAAATAGAATAATCATTAATTACTGGTATTTCGATTACCATTCAATTTTCATATTGAATCAAAAGATTTTATTTTTAATTGAATGACAGGATCTGCATGGATTATTGATAAAAAAAAATTAAAAAAAGAATATACTAATTAAAATAAATTTCTTTAGATGTGTTCACCCTCGAGTAAAATAACAGACCCACATCAGACAGTGATTAGATACGAGACCCTGGTGTCTGTGGGGTTTTGGTATCTGTGGTTGGTGTCTCTTGTTGGGTGTCCATCGCTGAACTGTCTCAGTAGCAGGTGATTTATTCACTTCAAACACTGTCCGAACAGTTCTTAGCTGGAGGTTCAGTTTAACCCTCTCCCCACTGGATTTGGCAGTTACTGCTCTTTAGGGCATCTCCGGTTGCCTCCAGCACGAAGAGGGTTAAATGCCTCCTGGTTTATTGCCGATTTATTTCTGGTGAGGAGATATCTCTGACAATATCATAGCCAGAGATATCCCTGGGACACTATCTCAATCCAATGAATCTTACATTAGTCTAGTCACTGTCAGATTGAGCACATGACTATGTGGGCATGCCAAGATGCCTCCAGCACAAAGAAGGTTAAATGTAGTGAAGGCACAAAGTGTAGAACCATATCCATTACTTACAATGAGAAAATTATCTGAGAATACTCACAATACATTGTATCCAAGCATATTACATGCAACTTGTAAAACATAATAAAAACAGCAATTTTTGTAACCACTCGGGCCGCCAACAAATTTTCCAGGTCATTACCTGTAACTGCCTATATCTCACACATGAATAACTTCACAAGGATGAGTGGAAACGCACGTTAACCAATAGGACTTGCGAGAGATTTGATGGGAGGATTATTACATTATTCATCGCAAATGTCCTGTTAAATCATAAATTACAAATCAGATAAGGTAGAGATGGTAAATTCATTGTCATCCAGCGGGGGCTTTTACTGTTTTCTCATGACCTGGCCTCCCAACTAAGCCTAAGGTCATCAAAACCTTTTTTTTTTGTCCGATACAGTAACACACAATACAGCTGAAAATGATTGAACGCTTGTTTGCATTAAAAATATGTCTCAAGTCATTGTACTTGGGCTCCTATTAAAATCATGAAGCGATCGTTTATCTACACATATCATTATTCCATTATAGTGCTGTCATCCATATCTAGTTGTGTAGATAATAGCATATGACAGGTATAGGAGTGTACACAGGTACAGCACAGACTGACATACGTACAGATATCTCCCCTATAGACCTACCAGACATGAAGTGTATTCTATTACATTACATTACATAAGCTTACGACAAATATACCAAACTATAGGACTATCATTGCTTTCATATGATACAGCTGTAGTAAAAATGCCATTGTAGTAAACTCACCAAATTCAATTTAGAATAGAATAACTGTCAAATAACTCCATAATATTATCTTCTCAAAGGCATTGGTATTGGTAGGAAAAGTACATAGTTCAATGTCATACAGCTGAAAATATATTATATTTATTGATTGAATTTTAGCTTTTATGTCTCGGCAGGAATATTTCACCCATACACGAAGACATAATATTTATGTTACTGGTGCTTCAATTTCAAAGCATTGTGGAAACAACAACGGATCTCACTATCAAAACTAAAACAAACACAATTACAAATTGAATTTCAAAAACATCAAAATGAACATATTCCAGAATAATATGCAACAAACCAGTTTTTAATTTGGTGAAACAATGAAATGTTTATTGGTGATCAACAACTGAAAAAACTTCTTACCTGTACAAACATGTCAGAAAGTTCTACAGCAGGTGTGGTAGTGTCAAACACGCATACTTATCAGCTTTCACATTCGGGTTAAACAATATTCAATTCAATAACAATTGATATGATCACTAGGATATTATGTTCTTAACACCAGGTGTACGTTTCAGTTCTGTAGATAAATTCCCATATGAATGTTCATAATAACTTACACACCAGGTTAGAATTCCAAGACTCCCAATGTGCCTGGACACAAAACATTCTGGTTCCATTGTACCCGGAATTCACAATAGCTTTCCACGGTTCCCTTTTCAGGGGGATTATATGGGCAACCGTGACCTCACGATGGTTGTAAACATGGTAGAACGTAGCCTAGGTATACACCTCTAGCCTGATTATACACCTACAGCCTGGGTATACTACTACAGCCTGGGTATATGGAACCAGTTTGATCACCGAGAGTTCTTCTCCACTGGCGTGTCTATTGTACCATGCCCAACCGACAGTATACCCCAGTCCTACCCAGCTCCTCTCAATGTTGGGTTCAGCCCAATGTTCCGACTCTCAGAAAAACGATTATCGTCAATGGACATCTGATACAGTACATGTTAGAAAGACATTCCCTGTGAGGATCCTACAAATAGAGTGGGTGTTGTTGACTTCTAGTACAAGCCATAACATGCGCATGGTTAATTGTAGAAAAGCATCCAGAAATGGGCTTTGCTGTAATACAAGAACCTATTATTTTTAAATGTTAATTAATTAAAGAAATCAGATTTTAAATTAGTTTTAAGAAGCTGAACTTCTTCTTGGCATCAAACTATGTTATTTCTGTATTGCACATATATTCTTGTATTACAAACATTAAATCAACAACATTCATCATTAATTTTTTGTCCGACAATAATAGAATTAATTTTTCTACTGTTTTCAAGTGAATATGAAAGCTCAGTCAGGTTTGTTCCCTAAGCTGTTCCTAACTCCCTCTACACCAGTATAATCCATTCATAAACAATGAATGAAAAGAGTTTGAGTGCACACATTGACATCATTATCACATCTATCAGTCATAACACGTAATTCACTGCATGTGTGAATTAGCCCATGGCTCCAGTTTCATATAAACAGTTTATGAACGCAATAAAACAAAGATGTACTTCGAATGCTGTTCACCGTTAATTTCCAAAATTTTGCTGTATGAAGGTGAGAGTACCTCTAGTTATTTAACCCATCAATGTTAATAATTATTTTTCATTAATTTTGGATTCAATTTTGTCTGGTGGATATGTACAAAACTGGCTGATAATCATTTGGCATTCTAGACAATCTAGATAATCTCAGCAAGTCATCTATATCGCCACCACTGTGTCATCACTTATATCTCCATAACTGGGTAATTATACCCAATTCAGTGCTTACCAATACACAAGCAATAGGTAAATCTACAAATCTATCCTAGTAAGTTTTCTGATAATATCTGAAATTCCTTTCATGTTCTGTTATGAACATAAATCATTAATTATGCCATAGATAAAATACAACTTGGCTTCCATAGGGACAAGTAGGGACAACAAAAAGTATACCTGCCCAACTTGTTTAATATTTCTACCAAACTTATTGTCCGATAGGTGAATGGATCGTCACTGTTTCCACACATATCATCAACGTTGCCGCAACTGGAAATACGAGTACCTCAAAATTGAAAGGGTTAAACTAATTCCATATTTCTTTGGTCTTAATCCCCAGGTTTACCTACATACCTAGGCCTACTGGTCTGCAAGGGAGGGTAATCTATGAATCTACCACTCTGTGGCGATGTATTAGGTAGGTTCTGATGAACAAATCACCTCATTAAGATAAGCAGATCAAAGGCTCATATTGGTATATGTTAGAGTAAATATAAGCCGACCCATGTTGAACATCTGGATTCCCTGATCTACATGACCGTAATCCTACCTATGCTGAAGAACAAGGGAGATAACTAACATCGCTCAGTTGCCATGATCACAGAAATTTGCAAGCGGTATATTATGTAGGTGTTCTGAAGAAACGTTTACAAGAACAGAAACACCCGATTAGATTTATAAAACATTAGATCAAATGTAACACAATATGTTTTGAATACATGTATACCTGGCAAGTATAGATAACGTATACCAGAGAATACAGACAGTATACCAGAAAGTAAACCATACTGGATAGTGTATAGGGCATACTTGATAGTATCTAGAGTATACCCCTAAAAAAATAGATTAGCCAAAGAGTACTAATGTACCATGTCGTATAGTAGGGAGTACCAGAAAGTATGCCATGGATCATATTAGACATTATACCAGTGGTATTCTATGGAATCTACCAGACAGTAAAGCAATAATACAAGGTGTGTGTGCTCCAATCTAGAAACTTGCGACTCGTACTTAATTACTACTCAAGTCACAACTTAGGAAGTATGTATACAATTCTGTGGACCCAAGTCACAGCCTTGTAATACACACTTACCTCAGTAAGACAAAAAAACATGGGCATTCTCTAGATTTTAGACAATAACAAGCTTTGTCGATATGCTACTATTTATTTGGCAGGAATGAAAACTATTGCTTTTGTACAAGAACTGGTTTCTAATGATGTTATGGTTACAATCAGTAAACAATGAATTAAGTAAACATATTTATGAGTTAGAGCGTAGTTGTACATACCATATTTATAAATAACATAAAACAAATTAACATCAATACTAAACTTCACTGGCACAAACATTCACATACAAAAAGTTCAGATTTAATCAAATATGTAGAGATCTTCATACTGGTACTTGAGCTTCCTGACAAGTCTTTCACACTTAAAATTATCTAATAACATAATACAGTAACATAATGACATGTAGTGACACAATGACATGTAGTGACACAATGACATGTAGTGACACAATGACATTCCTACCTTCTCTCATGGTCAGGACCTTTCACCATGTTCTGCAACAGAAGAAAGCAACATCAGTATGTTAAACAAAATAACAGTTTAACACAGAAAATGAAGAACTTCCTATAATTCAAGCACACATGATAAATGATGAACTTCACGAACAATAATGAAAATGCACTTTGAGAAGTTCAACAACTACAAAGCAATTCTGAAAATGGCAGCAGTTGATAGAAGGCTTGAGCCAGACTGCTACACTTCCATGCATTATCAGCAAACTTGTGCGCTAACATTTCAGTGTCGTAAAAAGCCATGTCTATCCTTCATTCCTCTATCTGTGTAACTACAAGTGATAGAAATCTCTTTGAAGTTCAACTGAGAGTCAGGGAAACAATCTTCTATGCATTAAAGTACAGCAGACTGTTACCAATGTATCAGTGAAGCCTCACTCCCCTCAACTGTGTCGACTTAGAATTTACGTAAATGAAGTCCTACTAAGATGTAGTCGGTCAATGACCGAACCAGAAACAGTAAACAAGGAGTCGCAGACAGAGCCATAGTCGCAATAGTTCAATGGTACGTTTATATAAAAGTGCCAGTCGAATAGCGAGATGAAATACTGTTGACAGGTGTTACTAAATATACAAAGTACTAGGGATTGTTGCAGACTATCGGAGGATATTCTTAGCCTGTTTGTCATCATCAGATACTGTAGACTACAGTGTTGTATACAAACTACCACTGTGTTGAAATACATACAAGTAGATTGCTATACCATGTCCTCTGATTGGCATACATCATGACAAGCAAACCAAGAGTGTTTGGAGAAGATATGCTTATTTTGTGTTTAATAATGCATAATCTACAAATACTTGGAAGCTGAGAATATGAATAATGAATATTTTGATTGAATCAGACATTTCTTAAGATGCATGATTTTCATTAAGAATAAAATGACAATTAAAAACAAAACATCTTTGAAATCAAAAGTGTACTAAAGAAAACAAAACGTTTTAAATTCTAACTTTAGTACTACTAACCATGTAATATACAAAGTTGAATACGTTCTACTGACTCTCTGACAAGAGAAATAGTCTCAGTAGGGTTGACCACAAAAGTATCTGTAAATTTATTAACATCATCTACAATTCTTAATTTGCATATTCCTTTGAACATCAGGTTAACATTCTACCAGCTGACAGCAACCAGAGATGTCCTACAGATCACAGAGTCTAGGTAATCCAGCGGGCAGAGGGTTAACCATTTCTGTGCTGGAGGCAAGCAGAAATACCTGTACAGTGGTGAATGTGGTTAATCCAGCAGGAAGAGGGTTAATGAACCCGCAGTGCGCGAGTGTATTTAGTCAACCATGGCGACACACCAGATAAAAAGGAAGTGGGTAGTAGATAACGAGATATTTTTAGGCAAGTCAATCATGTGTAATTAAGTTAGGCATAATTAGATAAATAGCAAGTCTATGGATTCTATTCTAAGGTATAAAATAGGGGAAAAAACATGTGATAGCATCCCACGTAAACTTCCCACTTCATTAGTGAAAGCATGTTTGGTTACTTGTATTATCTCTATGAAGAATTAAAAATATTTGGAACTAGTTTCTAGTCTAAATTTCCAGTACTTTTTTCTATCCCCGATGACTGCCTAATGATGGATTGTTTTTATCCAGTGAGCTTGGACAAAAATGGCCGAAATAATATCTTCCTTATAATTATAAGCTATTTCAGGAAACAAATCATACCATCATATTTACCATATTTGTTATAGGTATTAAAACTCGTTTCACTGGGCTAGCTCTATATCACATGACCAGATATGGGAGAAATGTTGATTTTCGTGAAGAATTTATTATTTCATTTCAGCATGGGAAGTACACTGTATTCTTATTAAAAGAGACAGAAATAATGTTTTAAATGGTAATGTCTTGAATAATTATTATTTTCTGAAAAATAATGTTTCATCCATATATAGATCATAATTATAACAACTGTGAGGGGCAGGTGGTAGCGCAGTGGTAGAACGTTGGACTTCAGAGACAAAGGTTCTAGGTTCAAATCCCACCTCGGGGAACCAGCATCAGTGTTCACAAAAGTTACCTTTCTGACTCGATATTGATAGGATGCGATGTCTGTAGTGGCAATGCAGTTATAATCCTTGGTCTTGTCAGTACCAGCCGATGTTTGCAGGTTTACTGCAACAGTCAGTGCTACGGATGTTGCAGGTTCCTCTTGCCATAAATTGACAAGCCGTGATGTAAGTGAAAGAATCTTGAAAGTGGCTCTAAACCCAAATTCACTAGCATATTATATCCATAATCCAGCTTCAAAGTAAATTAAAAGGCTATATAGATCAATTGATATATTAATTATGCTTAAGCCAGTTCAGTGGTATGTTGAAAAGCTTGTTGACAAACTATGGTAGCAATGTTCTTACCACTCCTAGTGGCAATGCTCTTTACTATTACTTAAGATTTTACATTTCAGTGTTCATAGCAACTTTAATTGTGGTATGTCACTACATCGTAACTACACCAAGGTAAATCTGTCTACATGTACATACAACAGTACATTTTACTTTTGTGGCCTAATCGAAGCAATGGCAAAAGACCATTTTGCAGTCATGTCACATCGATGGCCATCATGACTGAGGTCGTGACCTTTTAAGTCTCCCATGATCCACCAGCTTCAACAACAGCCACACCCCAACACCTCAAGTGACCAGAAACACGGCCGTATTTCAAAGGTTTTCACTATTTTCTCTTCTTTGCGTATTTATGTTAGAACTTCTGTGAACTGTTTTGGGAATAAACTGTTCTGTTACCAGTGTATATATTGTTAGAAAAGCACAGAAAATGGAATGCATTTTTTACGGAATAATTTCCATACTTTCAGGTTGAGTCAATAGATTAATATAAATAACTACCATGATGATATGAATACAGTTCTGACATGTGAAAGGTCATTTTAAAATTTGCTAAAAATTACTTAGTCTGTTTATAATGCTATTTTTATTGGAATAATTGCCATACCTCTAGATTGAGTCAATAGATTAATATAAATATGAATCAGAAATAAAAAAAAATTTTTTAGCACTATTGGTTACTTTAAGGAATAGTGTTATCACATGAGGTATGCAAGTACCATAAACTTCCAATAATATGTAAATATGCCTTACTTGAAATGACAAGTCATCATGACCTTACAGAGGTAACTTGGAGACACTATGATCCTGCAGGTGTTATGCAATGGACCCAGCACAGTATGCAAATATGTGGACATCCGATCACAAAATATCCCACTTCCGACAGCTAATGAGCCATGTGTCTTCAGACATACAACTACAGTTCCAATAAGAAAAACCAACTTGAAATATATCCAGCCTTACACAGCCAGTCTGGAGCACAGTGCACACCTTTCTTCAGTGTGGCATCCTACCTGTACTCCCTTGTCCTTAGCTACAAGCTAATACATTTTTGGTAATGGAGCACGCCGACAGAAGCAGCAGGCATGTCGTGAAAGGGGTCATTATTAGATGCACGTGGGTCCTGCTCCGTTTCCATGTTACTACAAAGAACCCCATCTCCTATGATCTTTTCTGCTTGCTTTTAATACCAATTTACTACCAAAGGCAGTGCCGACATGCCCACAGTTGGGGTGAACGTGTAATGTGGCCAATTCCAGCCTAAAAACATTAATAGCACAAATATACTCACTTCCTTATGACTTACTGTGATTTGTTTTTTATTAGTTATGCCAAAGACATACATTTAGCCGAAAATTCCTCAAACTGCTGACAGTTCATTGGTTCATGATGGAAATACACATGTACCCAGATGAAACAACATGATAATGGTTTTTAACTTCCAGGAGTAGAATTCTCAAAGCTGTCGCTAAAGTGCTGATTATTTCATGCCCTGTTGGCTTTCATCGACTGGTTCTGTCTTTGACGAGGAAACTTGCTGACAACCTACCAGGATCAAACAGTCTCCAGAAATGAGATCATTCACAGTTCTGTATTTGCTCCATCTCCAGGTCATAAAATTTCTGTGTTATCCTGCTATCCGTAAAACATCATAATGACTCTTTGTAAAGAGAACTTCAACAAATCTCAGAACTATGGACACGACGACTTTTCAATAATTTGGATGTCCTTATTCCTAAAGGAACAGAAAACATATCACTGTATGTGTCTTACATACCTATGTACTTCTATAATCAATGTTGCAAGAGAAATATTACCCATTCAATTTTCTGCTATTTTTGTCTCCTCATGTCACGATCAATGATAGTAATTATTCAGAATATGTATTTACTAAACAAAATAATATTCCTCTCCCCAGGTGGCATCTGCTGTCAGCAATTTCCTGCAGATGATCAACTCAGTATTGTACACCGCAGATGTTTAGCTCAGTATTGTACACAGCAGATGTTTCACGTAAGCAGTTAATTACATGTCAGATGGCGTACAACACACAATGGCTCAGACAGCCATGCCATACACTTCAGACATCGGAGATGAAAGGTATTGTTTTAATACCAAGGTTCCGTGTAGCTACAATTCCTTATCTCCTTTCTCTTTCGCAGCGTCGGCTTAATTGGTTGCCTTCATCTGCAGAATGTGAATAACATTTTCTGGATGGCAATTCAATGTCTGTGAAAATGTTTGCACAAGATAATATTTTTATTGGTCTCAAAATGCGTCTTTTAATTATCCCCACCTCCATGTAGATGATCTAATGTCATTGCAACGTCACTGCAATACATGCTATGTCAGATGCACTATAGACTATACAGTGCACTCTGTCACTGCCCACATCTTTGTACTCCGGCAATCTGCGTATATCGGCATACTTTCAAAGTCACGGACAGCGACAACGCGTTTAACTTTAGGTAACATTTGAATAAACCCGCATCTCTCTATTCCGAATAGCGGCATCATAAAAATGGACCGGATGCGTTGTTCTACTACAAATTTACCTTGTATAAACCAGCTTCAAATTATGAAAACAATGGCTGCCATTTAGTTGGCGTTGCAGTCACGGTACACAGTTGGTCAAATGGATTACTATTGGCCTACATGTATACTCACTGAATCACTCATCTTTGAGTTAACTGGTTAAAAATTCCGGTGATCATTGTGAAAACAATATTGGCAGCCATTTAATTGCCCGTCCCAGTCGCATATCTTTTATTTGAAGAAGACTTTTAAATACACAGTTAATCAATGGGATTACTAGGGATGACTCTTGAATGACTCTTCTTAAGAGTTCAATTTGTCATAGTACATTTAAATACTCAATTGTAGGTATTTTTTATCATCTATTGCTAGATTTCTGGTATCATCATCATAACAAAACGACCAGCAAAACATAAGTGTGTTGAACTGTCATTAGCATGAACACAGCATGTTGAACTGTCATTAGCATGAAAGATTGAACTTCTAGCCGCACATGACGTTGAGCCGAGACCGATGGAACTCTCCGCCACTCTCTCAGAACCGGCATATTATCTTGGTCCCAACAAGTGCCGGTATTGTCAGAGAGCACAGTATTACCATTATGTTACATAATGCATAGGTACCAGCATCACTGATAAAGTTCAGTAATTTGGTTAGATTTTCCATTGTCAACTTTAACTGATTTTTCAAATTAAATGTACAGCATAGATACATAATGTCTTCTGCATGCATTGTGTGCTAATACCTCACCACATTCATCTAGGAAAGATGGTATTTGATGTTTCTTTGAAACATGCATCACATTTTATCTGTCCTAATTTATCAATGCAACATGCTTTTGCATACATGAATGTTAGTTTTTGTCTTTTACACATACTATGTTGGGATGGGTTGTTATATATTTATTTATACACACTAGACAACCACAGACTAACACATTTATCAGTTTTAATTTGTAATAAAATATCTATTCAGCATTTTCTCAATCTGTTTGGAACTTCATTATGAAATTATTCATTTCGAATTCCCAGATAAAGAAAAAAACAGTATTCTGTTTATATTACTATAACTATTCAGTGCATACAAATAATACTACATGTTTGTAAATACTTTTCATAAAATAAACCCATTAATTATAACATAGCGCTTTCAGATATAGTTTTCAATTAAGGTTGCTAAATTAAGAACAACCCATTTCATTGCAAAGAATGAAACCAATAAACTTACCTGAATGCATTATTATATAGATTGTAATCCACACTCAACTGAAAACCACAGATCATACTGGTTCAATCTCGGTTTAATGTTCTCATCAAAAAAGTCCAAGTACTCTTTCAAATCAACCAGGTATTACTCATACCAACAATTCATATATGTATGAAGCAGCCGATATTCCAGTGAGATTCGTATGTTTCCTATGTATGTTCTACAATACAACCAGTCACCAGAGTATAGCTCCAATCATAGACCGACGTGCTGTGTCAAGGCACAGAAATACACAATACTTGTGGTGGCAAGTGAATGCAAATCTACCTGTACCACCAGGTGAGCACAATCTATCTACCTGTGAGTATGGTGCTGGGGGTGAATGAGTAGGTCCCAGGCAAGGAACATAAAGCAATTAGCATGCCAAGACCTGCTCCGCTGACGAAAGGTGAGAGGCCACGTAAAACAGCAGTCAATAATGAAATCTAACTACTTGGGAGGCACAACATGAACGAGTCAAGACCAGGGAACCAGCTTTAGTATACTGTCCAGGGAACCAGCCTTAGTATAATGTCCAGGGAACCAGCCTTAGTATACTGACCAGGGAACCAGCCTTAGTATACTGTCCCGGAAACCAGCCTTAGTATACTGACCAGGGAACCAGCCTTGGTATACTAACCAGGGCTTCAGGAGAATGATGACTTGGAGATATATAGCAAATACTAGTACATATAGATATATAGCAAATACTAGTACAAAGTTAATTGTAGATGTAGAAATCAAATAGAAATAAGTACATGTATGACCCCAC
>JAUTBT010036019.1:0-18030 GCA_032361225.1 Lepetodrilus schrolli
TCTATTTAATCATTATTCATCACTCCATGTTATTACAATTTGGGTCGCTAAGCATGAAACAATTCAGGCCAGTTGGAATTATTACAATATAGGGGAATTTTGTGTTACAATTCAGGTTGGTCAATTATTATGATTCAGGGCAATTTCTATTACAATTCATGGCAATATTTTGGGGTATTATAATTCAGGGGAATTTCTATTACAATCCAGGGCAATATTTCGAGGTATTACGATTCAGGGCAAGTTTATTACAATTCAGGGCAATATTTTGAGGTATTACAATCAAGGCAGTTTTTATCACAATTGAAGGCAGGTATTACAATTTGAGTGGATTATTGCAATGCAGGGCTCTACAAGGATCCCGTCAGTAGCCCGTGTGAAGACTATCTTCGTGTGGACTTAGACACTACGAGCACGTCCTGCTGTATGGACTCTATTCATTTATTATTATCACTATTCGTATCATGCTACACTTTCAATACATTATTTCTAATTATTGAATGATTGGTACTAAATATGTCATCAAGAAATTACCACAACAGAGCTATTTCTTGTCTAAATTGTGTTCCTTGAATACGATGTTTGATAATAATGTATCTAGTTTCTTCTGTATTGATTCTGTCCACTGTTAGTAAAGTGACGCGATGTTTTCTTCTAGAATTACTGGTAAGGAAGATATCGTATATGTCTGAAATAGTTCCCCATTTCTTTCGATGTATATACTTCGTGACACTGGATGTCCTTCTAGTGCCTGAGTGTCTGTGGAGGTCGTGACACAGGCAATTGACCACATCCTGTCTGACATCGGTGAGGAGTTTTATTGGGACTGGCACCACACCGGATGCTATCTCGGGAGACGTGACCGACACTAGACGACATTCCACTTTTCGTGTTTACCTCAGATTGCTGTACGATCCATTACCGTCGTATTCTGTCATAAAATAGACTAAACATAGTGACAGATGATGAAAGAAAATCGGTTGTTTTCCAAAACTGATTGTTTATAAATCGGACTCATGGGTAATATTGCTTATGTGAAAAACAATAGGTCATTGAAAACTTAACCTAGAATATAGACCCGCTAAACAGTATACCTCAGATTGCTGTGTGGCCCATTACAATCGCGTTCGGTTATTTTTCAAAAGTGAGTGTTTATTAACCGGACTGATTGCCATTATGCGTATATAAAAAAAGAAAGCCACTGAAAAGCTTAACTTGGAAATCTAAACCCGATGAACAGTTCATGGCAGGTCCTGTGAACTGAAATATCCGTCACAATTTCGGTGAAAATACGGTTTGTGACAAAACAACTGATATAACACTCTCAACCATGTATGACATTTGATTGATTAACGCAATGGTTAGATGCATCTGTATTGGGTTAAAAAGCCATTAGCTACCTGGTTGTTTCCAATTGTTCAGGCAGTAGGAGCATCATAAATGCTGGGCACACGATGTAAGTACCATAATTTACTGCGTATGTCCGCTACACCGTATAGCCCGCAGGGAACAAAATACGTTAATCTAGAAAAAATATAGTGTCTGCCTGCACCGGCGGATAGCCCGCGGTTTATAACTCGAAAACAAGGAACGAATCCACCAACACGTAACATTGGCTTGTGCGTGAGTATCACATTGCCAGCTATACCTTGAATCGAATTGTCTGCGGGTCAGATATACTTGGACATGAGATCCCATGCAGATTTGGATCGATGCATTTCCACAATTGGAATTCCCAAGGTTAGAACTTGTGAATACAAACCTGCAGACCGTAGCAGAAATCGTTGTATGCGTCGGCGCTAGAGCATAGGGATATGAAGTATTGATGCTGGACATAATGGGATTGCCCAGCATGCAGTGCGATTCTCCTGGCCAACACCGTCATCATGTTTCCAGTACCGACAACAATGTTTACAAACTATAAGAGAATTGGACCCATTATCGTCATAGAACATGGGTGCGGAATACACCGCCGTGCTTAGCTTGCAATACTATGTTCCGAGGTCTCGATAAGTAATCTCCACAGAAATTACTTTTCCTGATATATTTATAATCAGATGTAATGGATAAATACTTGTGGTGTACATACGATGGTTATGTATGTTTACTACACAAACTGCGGGAGGCTCTATTATTGCTATGTATTCTGTATCAATGCTAATATAAGATAGTAATGATATAGGTCTCACAAATAAAACGCAAAACAAATTATAGAAAATTATTAAACCATTAAAATATTATTTAAATTTCCATTAACAGTTAATACAATCGAGCATATCCTTATACATGTATACCGAACACAGTAATGGCATAACCTAATTGCAAGTTTTGCCACTTCAGCTTTAATGTTCTGAATTGAATTTAGTATCAGTCATACTATCTGTTCATTGCCTGCACAGCAGCTCGCTCTCTCATGGGGGGAAGAAACCATTACATTCAGCTCCTAAAGTACGTGTTGATTAAAATACACGTCCTATGTCAGACCTTCCCGAAGCACAGAGAATGACAGGAGCCACCAATCGTAGCATGTAGCTCTTAGTAAATGACAGGAACCACCAATCTTAGCGTGTAGCTCTTAGTAAATGACAGGAACCACCAATCTTAGCGTGTATCTCTTAGTAAATGACAGGAACCACCAATCTTAGCGTGTAGCTCTTAGTAAATGACAGGAACCACCAATCGTAGCGTGTAGCTCTTAGGAAATGACAGGAACCACCAATCGTAGCATGTAGCTCTTAGTAAATGACAGGAAGCACCAATCGTAGCATGTAGCTCTTAGTAAGTGTCTTTACGGGGAAGAAGCTGCATTTCTTTCGAAAGCATTTCTGACCTGACAGCACGTCAAATTACGTCAACACTCTATAACAGTTATTGCTATCAGCTATGGAGTCATGTTCTATTTCCATGTTCTATTTCTGTTATCAATCTGCTAGATTATTGTTGTTGACTCTCTTCGGGTGGGAAGAAAAACAACGCCAACTATTGACATGTTCCAAGGTCCTTCACAATTATTATAATTATTTTCTCTAAACTTTCATTAAATTCTCATCTAACCAAATATTAATCAGTAATACTATGCTTATCAAGTTTTGTTATTAACATATTGAACTTGCCAGTTTGTACACTATCCTACCTACCGTATAGTTCACAGTTAAAGGTACTGTATACTAGTATACTGTATCAACAGACCTTGGGATGTCCGTCCACGCTGACGGTAACAACATCTACCTACCGGTATAACCTTTTCATGAAACGCAAACCAGAATATAATTGGTTCGAGTTTCTAGCTACCAGTATTATAAATATTGATAATCATATCAATTTTGGACCATTTGAGCTTAGTAAGGAGGTTTGAAAGCAGAGTAAAATAGTTCACTATGTTTGTCAAGGGTTATAATGTCTCTGCTGACAATGGCTCATATGCACAGCTGCTGAGGTGGAGCGAGAGAGACAGACATTATCTCCATGCTGGGATAATAGAAAATGTCATCAATCCTTGGTGCTGGAACCATGCTGGACATGTCTGAAGGCAGTGTGTAACTTTTCTGAGTGGTATTCCAGTATTCCATGGCATCCACGTGGAGACCATAGCCATGGCATAGAGAACATATAGCGATCGAGATCACAACAAGATGGCTGCGGCCTCGTAGTTGATATATGGGCTTCATGAAAACGTGCTCAGAATTATTACGGAATCTGACATTGCGAGTGAAAACATATTTCCTCGTCAGTGATGCATAATGAATGTAGTCAGCATTCTAAATGTCAACTGTCATATAAAAGTAAAATGTATCGTAACCAATGTCAGAAGATATTATTAAATCATGTTGTTCTATGTCTGTGTTTTGCTTGTCTGCCACGGAAAAACGAACATTAGCTAAATTTATAAGATGTCGTGTCTTGGATATTACCCATTAAAACTCTCTGAATGCAAGAGTACTCTATAGTATTATGTGCACTGTTTGAATACAGTACAACATGGGTCTGTAGAAGAAGTGTCATCTGAATTCAGTGTAATATCACACCTGTAGGTATCGCTGTGTTTGGAATAAATGTCAGATAGAGAGGGGGGTCGAGAAAAGGAGAGAGAGAAGCAGGGAGGGAGGGAGGGAGGGAGGGAGGGAGAGTTTGAATCTGTAATGAATCAACCAAATAAAGTCATTGGAATGTAGGAATGGTTTAATGAATGTCTTTCAGGTGAGTAGTTTCCTGTATTGAAATGCCTTGTGTTCTTTACTCCACAGGAAGAGGAAGAAAGTACAGGCAACACAAATCAAAAAAACATTAATCCAACACCTATTTACCTTTCCCATGGAATAAAGTTTTACAATATAATTCACACAAAATTACGATACTCTTGTAACTCAATTTAAAACTTGTTATCTATTTAAATACGGTTTGACAAATGATATATCGTGTACCTTTGGTTACGTTTGTAAAGATAACCATCATTATATGTGAACCAACATACAGTCGAACCCCGTTTACCGGGACTTCAGATAACCGGTTACCTCGTTATCCGGACGCTTTTACCGGGAACCAATTATCTTCTATATAAAATGACTCAGATAACCGGAAATTCGGTTCCCGTTTCCGGTCGGTCATATCCGGTCACCAATTAGACAAATTAGGCACACCAATTAGACAAATTAGGCACAATCTGTATTCAGATAACCGGACGACAAAAGAACTAAGAACACATCTACTGCTAATACAGTCAAAACAAATTAGACCGACGGCGACATAAAAGCAACTCATTGTTTATCTTACGTTGCAATAGCTGTTGAAAAATAATCAGTGTTGCACTGGATTCAAATTGAGGTAACTTCGTTAAGAATGCCCATGCTAAATAGTCTGCCCCACGCCTTGAATTTTCAAACCAAGTCATGTCTCAGCCCGCTAAGCGTAAACTAATGTCAGTACAAAGAGACAAATTTAAAATTAACAAGAACCGTAATCGTATTGTAGTGTTTTGATTTTAGGATAATATTTGGCTTTCATTATTTAGCTTTATATTATTCATTATTTTTTTTATTTTATTATATTCTTATTATGATTTTCTTATTATTAGTAGTAGTAGCAGTAGTGGTAGTGGTAGTAGTAGTAGTAGTAGTAGTTAGTAGTAGTAGTAGTAGTTAGTAGTAGTAGTAGTAGTTAGTAGTAGTAGTAGGAGTAGTAGTAGTAGTAATTATGATTATTATTATCATCATCATTACTACTACTACTACTACTACTACTACTACTACTACTACTACTAGTACTACTACACAGGGGTTCGGTGATGGAATAGTTAAAAAATATATATATATTATAGATATTATAGATCTTTTTTTTTAAAGAAGAAAGCAATTTATGTAAAAAAAATAAAAATAAAAAAAATTTTAATTAAAAAAAATAAAAATAATAATATAAGAGAGACATGCTACCATTCTAGGTCAGCCCCAACTCGCAATCTAATATCTATAACAAAATTGAAAATTTCAATGTGCATATCTATTTTATTGTCAAGCTCTGTAGAATATCTATAATTTTTTTATTATATATTCTATCACCGAACCCCTGTGTACTACTACCACTACTGCCACCACCACGACTTCTACACCTATTTATGTTGTCATATGTCTATAGCTATCTTGCGAATATCAGAAAAGAAATATCACAGTAGTTCAAGAATGTTAATGTTTTTTACGAAATTATTTGTAACGTGAATAATAATTCACTAAAACGTAATGCATTAGTGGAGACAAACATGTTTACAGTGCATAATTCATCATCGGTTCATCACATTGATAACTGACATTAGTCTCATTGAGTCATTGATAGCAACACGTGAAGTTCATCATCTCCTCTGCACGAAAAACCCACAGCATACGGAGGGAATTGTGCATTGTACTTGGCCACGCGTGGCAGAGTGCACAGCGCAATCCCCTCCGTGTGCGGACTACTCTTTGCGACAATTTGGCCACGCGTGGCCGTGTGGCAATTATCTAGTGCAATCCCCTCCGTTTGCGGACTACTATTTGCAATTATCTAGTGCTGCGCACTCTGCCACGCGTGGCCGTGTGCACAGCACAATTCCTTCCGTGTGCGGTGAACATTAGAAAGTAATACGACAGCGATGTCTAAAACAATAACACTGCACGGACCCCGATACGCCGGCGTCGGTAATCGCATTTGTCATGGTCATCAACTCCGAGTATAAACACAATCATATGGAACCTCATGATTGGTCAGAAACTTAACAATCAGACTATCTATTGCTAACTTATCGATAGCTAACACACCATACCGTACTGGTTCATTATAAATGTGCTGACGTTCAGGCTACATCCAATGTCATCTACTAGTATTAGCCAGGGAACCCAAAGGTCGGAATTAAATGTAAAATGTATTATTTCTAATATTATATACATACAAATACACTCTTACATTATACATTTAACCCCCACCCCCATCATTGGATTACACATGGCCCAAACCTTACGTGACGTGATGCGATATAAAAATTGACATCACAACTTAAGGACACGTTCTCATGGATCATGTAACTAATTTCTTGCTCAGAATATGGATTGCTTGTTGTCGATCTGCACATTTCCGCTGGCAATGAAATCAGTGATTTACCGTGACACTGATGCTGCGTTGGAGGGGCTAATCGTTTCCCCAGTTCAAGGTCACTCTGGTGTCGGCACAGACTCGTCTCAGATAATTCCGACTACTCTAGCAGATCGATGCAAGAACCTGCGCTCTGTATCGTTAAAAGGATACGGAGACAGTTCAATGACCGCATTTGTAGTACTATTTTGAACATGAACATCTTAAGCTAATGCCCACCGCACACGGAGGGAATTGTGCTGTGGACTCGGCCATGCGTGGCAGAGTGCGCAACACTAGATAATTGCTATACGGCCACGTGTGGCCGAATTCTCGCAATTCGTAGTCCGTAAACAGAGAGAATTGTGCTGCGCACACAGCACAATTTCCTCCGTGTGCGGTGGGCATAAGAGTGATCAAGCATCCTTCGCAAAAAGCGATGAATTGAACTGAACCAACTGAAGAGAATGCACATCCGTATCATCGTACTCACAACCCCCCTCCAACATACAAGACAGCCAATTCAACGAAACACATGCTAACATTTATGCCATTGTGGCTTTTCCTAAGTATCTCAAACACACACACACACACGTATACGCAAACACATTATGAGCCTTATATGACGAGCTTCCTAAATTTAAAGTTTATTCAACCATTACTCGTATCCTGCAGGTGTCACTATAGTAGTCTGTTCTTTAGCACAGTGGCTAGACCTTCTTGAGATGTCCGGTGGAATCCTTTACTACAGTAACCTGGACGTCTTGATGTCCGGCAGAGATCTCCACAACGTCCATTATTCTCGTCGGGTGCATTGAATTCAGGATGACATGAGCTTGAAGAGGAAGATTGAGTGCTCCTAGTATAAAATGGAAGTGGAAATCTAAGAGGTTTATGGTCTAAGTAATGGATCAATTTAACCTAAATGTGTTGTTAGTTCCCTTGTTACAAAATATGTTTATCTACTCCTGTTATGGGGGTAGAATCCGGCAATTGGCTAGTTGAAAGTTGGAATCTTGTCAGCAAGAGACTTGAGCGTCTACTCATTGTATAGGTTGCTGATGCTGACATGATTTGCATATCTGCGTTACAGGTCAAGACTAATGCTGCGGTGTAATTATGATGGTTTGTAATTATTATTTATTGGTCTGTGATATAATGGCATTGTATTTCTTCAAGCATTATATTGGAAGTGATGTACACCGGACAGTGGGGAATTCGAGTTTATACAAACTGATTTGAGAACATACATTCCCATTCGCCAGTTTGAAAATGTTCACACTCCATCCACTTTCACGTTAACAGTTTCAAGGCGAAATCACGTGCACTTTTCCTCTCTACCTGTTTGTCCCTCTCCCTCTCCTCTTTCCTTGTCTCGCTCTCCCTCCTTACACCCCCCCTCTCTCTCTTTCTCGTGCGCTCACACACACACGCACGCACACACACACACTAATTAATATGTCCATATTTAAGGTTTTACAACCTTTACTATACATAGGTGTAATAATATCCGGTATATTTATTTACTTGGTACAAATCATTCTGGCCCGTGGTTTTTCGGGTTCTGTTTCTACAAACCATTGTAAAATCTTCCAAATATGTCTTTCCGCCAGGTCCACCTTAAGTATTGAACGTATCAGAATGGTTGGATGCACGTTAGGTGAATACTCAGTAGGTACGCCGTATGCTTGTACATATAAGTCTACGAAGTCAATTAACTGACCACCTGTCTACATATGTTTATTATTGTACTCGGTACAGTCGCAAAGATGGATAAGTAATAAAACTGTGTGAATACATTATGTATAGGATATCATCCGAGTAAAAAACGATTCGTGAAAAAGCATGTCAAAACTTTCTAGCTTGGAGTGTTTCCCTTTAACGTAGACTGGTCCTATGTTCTATTAGCGCACCTATTATACATTAGACATGTCAAGTGACCAGTCTGAGCGTGACGTCACACAGCAAAACTACGTTATTTGTACATCGGTAATGTGACGTCAATCAAGATCAAAGTACGACTCGAATACGTAATCGAGTATATTTTACAGTTATGTTGGAAATTGACCTTGACATTAAATAGAGGTGTAACAGCCTCTTAGACATTTTAGTTCAGCAAACCTACACATCCTATAGTGAAGGAATGTGGAAATTTACGAGCATAAAGGCGTACGGTACGACGAGAATATACTACACACGAACTTTATCTTTAGTAATATCAATTAAGACCATAATTTAATGGATTATTCGGGTGTAACTAGCCTTCTAGCTATCGTAGATCAAGCTGTACCCTCGGAGCATTCGGCCCTCCTCGGGCTACTTCCGAATCGTCAGATAGTCCCTCGGACATGAATGAGACCCCGTAATTTGCACGGATCTTCCGTCCGGAAGTCCGGCGATGGATTGCTATCAATTCACGGGACTATAGTTACGTAATTGTTAGTGACAAGCGAAACGCGAGAACATTGAAATACATATACAGACATTTGTATTATATTCTACATATTCGTGAACTAATAACATACTTTTGATTGAAAACGAACATCTAGAACTATGTTTGAATAATCTGGCACCAAAATGTGGTAGTCCTGAATTCTATCACCATCGACTCAGTTCATCAAAATACGTCAATATATGTAGCGGAAATGTGGAAATCGGCAAACAGCAAATTCAGTCGAGACAAGCCGTTGTACGTAAACTGCCATTGTCTGGGTTAAGAACTACGTTAAAGATTTACATATTGAAAACACGCATTTCTGCAACTTTAATCTAGTTATACCAACGAAGCATTCACTTGTGTAAATATTAATTTCTCAAAGAGAATATAGATCACTAGAGTGAAAAGCGTAGCAACAAACATTCACAATAAGATTCCTATACATTGATGGATTACTGCTACGTGTATTTTCTAATGCCATTCTACGTTATTCCTATTGTATCATCATTAATGTCAAACGGTTCCAAAGCTACCGTTCAATTGTCATCAGCATATGAAAATAATGAGTGATTCTCTCATTAATTATCTCAGTTTTTGTGTGTGATATTTTTCTATAATGTACTATTTACATTTTCTCATTTTCTCATTTTTCATAGATTCATGATTCACAGAACATCTCTCCAGAAAGGATAACATCCATACCCAATGATATTTATTGTAAGGTCGTTGTTCAATATTGTATAATAATAACAATGTTCTCAGAAGATCAAGGTAGAGAGATAGAGCTGAGAGAAAACTGGTAGTCATATAGGACTAGATCACTGATACCTGTTCTAAATGCGTGGAACGTCATAACTTAGGCCGAGAGGCTCTGACCGTCATACCAGCATGAGGTTGGATTGACGGCAGAGGGATCGACATTCTAGAACTGGTACGAGCATAGATGGTCAAGTGTGCGATCGGCATAAGTGAAAAATATGACAGCCTTCGCAAATACTTTGGTATCGTTTGATAGTGTCCATCTATATATCTAAACTGCACTTACTTGTAACTTTTTAACGTAGGACAATGTCAATTACGGATTGGACTCCCGAAGACGACGTGGTATCAACAGCTGATGAACGTTCAATGTTTTGAATCTATTATTAGCATGTACACATACGGTGGCCGAAGAAATAACAGCCATCGTTTGACGTCACGTCGATTGTACCTGAATAAGACATTGTAGTCCATAAATATCTAATACTTTTTGTTCCATTTATTTACATATTGTTTACTTAAATAACCTAATTTTGATAATATTTGGATGAATTGTTGTTATATTACATAATACACATAATACACGGTCCAACAGACAATCCCATAGTGAATGAATGAATGTTCTTTATTTCCTCCACTGTTTTCGGAGAGCATATAAGAAGTGTGTACTATTGTACACAGGGTTACAGGATTACATAATTAAAGATACACATAATTACAGATATAGTAATGAGTTTCGTTCCCAGGAGTCGATCTCACACGCAACAGTTTAGATGAAGATCGGCCATTCATCGAGGGTCATAATCTCTGTGACTGTTGTTATGCCACCAAGTATTGTTCTTACTTTTATCTCATCAGAATGACAGTCTTCAAATCTCATATATGTTTGAAGCGAAAGTCTATAAAACAGTAGTTCACATAGCAGAGATCACATACATGTATGTGTTTCTACTGTTTAGTATGAAGATATTAAGAATGATGTGCTTGTTTTTTTTTAAAAATTACGTTATATTAGCTTCTTATAATATATTTCACTTCCATTCTTAGTTTATGTTAACTTCTTAATAGTAATAATTTTATTTCACTTCCAGTAATCTTACTTTTTATGAAGTAATTTTTAAAATGGTACGGGCAAAATGTGGGGCTCAGTGCAAAATTAATTCTATCATTAAGACAGCCGGGAAAATATGTGGGGAACAATTTACTATTATTCAGTCTGTATTCAAAATGATATACCCGCAAGGCACGTTCTATTTTTTATCAGATAATTTCTCTTTTTTGTTTTAACATTACAACTTTAAACTATTACCTTCTAGTCGCTGTTACAAAGTTCCCACCTTTTAAAACCAACAGAGGAAATAAGTATGTTATCCCCTCATGTATCCACCATTTAAATGATTATTATTCATTACCAGTTTTATCTACATTTGCTTCCTTCTTAGTATTCTGTGTTTTGTAATATATTGTAGTATTTACGCTCTACCTCAAGTCACACAACAAATTACCCTCGTGGATATTTAAATAGTGACTATTGTCTATGTTATAATGTAACTCTTTTAGCATTGCGAATACCAATGTATATTACACATTTTTTAAATATTAGATCGTTCAACAAGGAATTGCATAGAATATAATTCACGATTTTCATTAACCATGTCATTTATAATATACTATTAGGAGTCTCAGGACACATTAAACATTGTTAAGGCGAACCCGTAGCTATTGATCATTTCTACCCCCAATTATACTGCTACTACACATATTATGCAAGCTATTCATCTTACATTGTTAATAATCTATGTCCTTTTTAGCCCACATGCTGTTTTTAAATGCCTATTCTGTACTGATAACATTCAGCGTTGTTTCCTCCTGCCATAACCTGACAAGCCGTGATATAAGTTAAAGAATCTTGAAAGCGGCTCTAAACCCAAATTCAAAACAAACAAAAAACAAAAAAACTAAAAATTCTGTACTGATTATGTCTATTCATCTTATATACATGTACGTACCAATAGATTGCTAACATATGATCGGGAGAAATTCAGAATTTCTTCCCAATGGGAGACTTGTGATGAGTTCTACTGTGAGAGGATAACTTCATTTTTAGATAAAACGACTTAATCGTTGCCTTAACTTTTGTTCGGTTTGCCTCTACCTGCTGTTCTGATTTATAGGCCTGTAGCAGTAAAATGTAGTGCATGGAATACACGTCTTTCTGAGGAATGTATCGTAACACTGAGGAGTAACACTGAGGAGTAACACTGTATAGAGATTTAAGCCACTCCGCTGGAGATTGTTTACAAACATCACTAGAAAAAAAACTTTCTTATTATATCCCTTCCCATGGGTATGACAAGACGCACCTCATTGAATACATGTCATTGTATTTTGTTACGACTTTTAGTCAATAAACTTGACCGATTTATGAGTATACCACGGCGTATTCGTAATAATCTTTTACTCCAGGTACCATAGCAACTTGGTAAATTACTAGCACCTGTATGACGTAATCACCCGCACCTGCAGGAATGTTTATGTCACTAGTTACATATATTTTTAAATGCAGTTATTGTACATGTTTGGACCATGTACTATGTGCACAAGGTATTAAACCAACTTCATTCAAATATCAAAATAATAATATAAATAATTTTATTCCAGTTACTAATAAGCAAACAACTGGAACGAATAACATTTATAGACTCAAAATTCCCAATTGACGTGACGTCAAACGATGGCTATTACTTCTTACGCTACCGTATGTGTATGTGCCCTCTGATTGGCTGGATACTCGCTTGCACTAATAATAGATTCAAAACATTGAACATTCATCAGCTGTTGATAACACGTGGTCTTCGGGAGTCCAATCCGTCATTATCCTACGTAAAAAAAGATACAAGTAAGTGCAGTTTAGATAGATAAATGGTCACTCTATCAAACAATACCAACGTGTGTGAATGCATGTCATATTTTTCACGTATGCCAATTGTACGGTCGGACGATTTTTCCATCCCAGTTTTGACAGATCTGTCCCTCTGCTGTCAATCTTAAGCACCACACAGATATGACGGTCGGAGCTTCTCGGCCTATGAATTAGTGTGACAAAAAGAGTGGGAAGTGCATTTGAATATGTGTTCTTTTCATAGGGATTCTTAAATGGGCATTGCTCAAATGTTGTTTGCTAATTATCAGTTGGTAGCATATTGTGACAGTTGTATTGCTATTTCTCAATGCCATGGTTGTGTTGTTGTTTCTCAATGCCATGGTTGTGTTGTTGTTTCTCAATGCCATGGTTGTGTTGTTGTTTCTCAGATGTCCATGTTTGTGTTGCTGTTTCAGATGGGTTCTGTCAGTGGGAAGGCAAAGGTCGTGACCCCAGAGTGGTTGTGGAAGTCAATAAAATCAAAGCACCTTGTGTCATGTGATACGTACAAACCGTGATCTATTCTCGTCAATGCTGTTCAATGTCATGAATGCGCCATAATATTTCACCAACACATTTGCAGTAAATTACAAACAACCGACAGGCTGGATGCTTGTAGAGTGTATTAATGTTTGTTTCTGAGGTGAATTGCACCATTTTTATTTCAACTGGTCAAAGGCTAGTAGGTTTATGTCATGCAGTCTTCTGCATGTTTAATTCTGTATCCACACCAAAATGTTGTCAGCATTGGGTGAGAATATTAGTATCCTTATTCCATGCATCACATGAAAAAAACCTACCCCATGAATATGATAGGATCCATATCACTATGATGGAATCAATCAAGTTCATCCGCTCGAGAATTCTGAACATTTAAATGTTATTGATTTATTTTTGTACCTATATAAAAGCAGTTGATTTGTATTTAATTATTACTGCCATAGTTGTTTTCATTACATTTACATGTACACCAAACTATTCTTGTACATTTATGTAGTTGTGTACACAGCTTATTTACAACTATTTGACAAGTTATTGTCATTTTCTATAGCTTTGTGGGTATTGTATATTGAACTTTTAAGACAATTCTTGTTGTATTAAGAATGAAAGAGATTTTAAGTGTATGAAGTGTTGTAGGTCTGTTGTTGATGTGTTTGCCAGTCTTGATAACATGTTACTGGGTTCTAGTCTGGTAAGATCATAATGATTACTGTTAACATACAAGTCATGCCACCCAGGATTATCACCATTCTGGAACCTGTTTAGTTCTTGTTGAATTATTCACCGATTCTCCATGCTAAATTCCCAGGCTCATGTTGTTCAGAAGAGTTGCAACTACAATTGATTGCATGTCAAATTTTAGGGACCCGCTACAAATGTAATTCTGATTGTACTTTTATCGATACAATTGTTTTAGCTATCCATATTCTCAAGTATTGTAGCGATAATGTGTTTCACGCTATGGACTTACACTTGTAGAGGGTCCCTAAAATTTAACTTGCAATCAATTGTAGCTACAACTATTCGGAACAATGGGGCCCAGGTCACAAGGCAGCTAGCTATTTGTAGAATCTATAGGATATAACCTACACAATTAGTAAATTTGAGACATATCCATTTTCTGTTGAATTAATGGCAGTCCTAGTGATCATATTGTAATCAATATTTCTGTTCGTATGTGCATGTAACAAATGCTTTTAACTTTAAAATCCAGCGACTTCTTTGTAGAAACTATCAGATATTGAATTATCATAGCATGTTTTTTAAAACTATTGTTCCTTTTACACTGACTATGCCAACAGTAATGTTAGTCTCAATCTCAATGATTGCCTTAAACTGTAAACAAATGTCTGACAATCCTTGATCATTCTTAGATAATAAACCATTTTTGTACAATATTGCCTTCCTAATGCTTGGATAAATGAACCTGTAACAGTTATTATTATCATTATTGTTTTACGTCGTGGCGGGAATATTTCACCCATAGACGACAGTACTCGTGCCATACTAAGTGTTCAGCAAGTACAGTAAATGGCGACACAGGGTTACTTTATTTTCAAAGATGAAACTGCAGCCAATAATGCATGAAGACAAAACGCTGATAAAGACTCAACAAAATTTAATAATACATCAATACATGAGTAAGGAAATAGTCAATAAACAAATAAATGCCTAGGACATTTGAGCCAGAATAACCCAGCATTTGAGCTACAAAGCACACAAAATAGCAATAATAAACATGTATTTCTTTGGTGGTCGCAATAACTGGATAATGGCTAAAACTTTCGTTTGTCCCCCAAACTATCATTTGAATAGAATCATGGATTTCAGAGAGGACAATAAATCACTAATTGGCAGATCATGGAACACATCTAATGAAAAGTAAGGAAAATTACAGAAAACAGCTTGCATGCAAAATATATGTAACTCAATTTGCCAATTTTTCATATTGGATATATAGAGATGGCTAGCATTCATTTTCCAAGGTAAAAAGTTCAGCAATTTGCAAAGCGAATTCACAGCCAAATGTCCCGTAACTCCCCATTATAATGTCATGGAAACTTGGCTCCAGATAGCGGTTTGACTTCTATCACCGTCAGTATATGAGTATTTTTAATGTTAATTCTGTTTGAAGAAAAATAACAAATGAATACGATAAATGACAAATATGACGATGTACAAACAAGATCATTAATGATACAACAGCCATCTTCAATGATTCCATGCATTATCCCTTAAAGTTCGAAGATTATCTTAATGGTGAGCACCATTCTAATGCTGTCAGTGCTAGGCAAAAAATCCCTCAAATGTTCCATAATCCTTTGTCCACAGGGGGAAAAAATGGTCAATCTAGGTATATTTACAAATAATGTGCAAACTGCTGTCATTGGGGATACAGCATTATATTATGGTTTTGTTTTTGATATGTTTCTCTAGTTAGTAATACATGTACATGTATTATGCAGGTAAAATATGTTTAGTGCAACATGGTGGCTACCAACAGGTTCAGTCCAAAGTCGATCATGGGTCATGCCTAATTTTTATTTTCTTTACTTTCCTTTTTTTTTTAAATTTGCAATTTGCCATTCATAGTTCATTGAAATTCCACTACCTGTTTCACACTCACCCAACTATTTGGGCAGTCATTTTATAAAAGGTACTGCAGACCACCTTTCCAAGTGGAATTATGGTAAATTAAACTAATTGTAGGTAAGAATTCCAGGGAAATGTTGTTTGTGAAAATACTGCCGCTAACTAGCTTAAAGTGACTAAGTACCTCAACATTAACTCGATGTACATGGATGGTAATGATAAACAAGATATGATGTGAAAAACTATCAAAATATAAATCAGTAATAATGGCAAACAGAAACAGGAACTTAGTCTCTGGCAACAATAGACTAAGTACTTTATGCAGTGATTGTCTTACCTGTAAAATAAAACATGAGTACAGAAGAAAAAGTATCAGTCATGGTTCAAAATATATTGTGAATTTGTCGTGAACAATTTATGCAGATAAGAAAATGGATTGCACAAATGATCTTGAATTGATTATAATTTACAAAAACATTCTCATTGATTGATCAACTGATTGGCGATGTTTAACATCCACATGGAACATGGCTTATAATAGGACGGAGTGCATGCTCTGATATGTCCACACTTTATGCTAAACAATATAATTATATTATTTTGCTTAGTTTCCTTCCAGTAGAATAGTTGCATCATGACAATATTGCTATTTGATGTAATGGAGACTGCAGCAAATATGGCCTCATTACTGCGATTGTAACAAATATGGCCTCATTACTGTGAGTGTAACAAATATAAAAACAAACAATATTGATGTAGAAAAATATCTCAATACAGTAATTACGTGTTAGATATTGCTGCACACAATTAAGTAAAATCTTGCTCCAATACTACACGGGTTTGATATAACGGCACATCTAGGTCCATGAAAAAAGGCACATTCTATTACATGTACAACAGGGTCCATGTTTTGAATATAAAAATATACTACAGTACTACTACTACTACTATCATTATTACAACTACTACTACTACTATCATTATTACTACTACTATCATTATTACTACTACTACTACTGCTACTACTAGGGTACATGTGGCTAATTCAGACAACTTTGGCAAGCGATTAGGGCACCTTTTAGTGTACTTGCAGACATTTTATTGTCATATTGGTAAAGATTTCTTCATAAACATTATAGTTTGGGTATACTACCTCCATGCAAATCCGACCACTACTACCAATTTCAACATTTAATTCATTTGTGGGTAAATCTGGCAAGATATTGACAAACATGTGACATCCCATTTGATTGGGCAACTATCAAGAAAATTACCACACACAAAAAAACGTGAAATGTAGAATATTTCTGAAAACAACTATTTCCTAGTAGTCAGAATTGCCTTGGTGGTTGGAATATTAGCCACATGTCCCTACACTACTAGATAAAAAAATATTGAGATCTCATAACAAACACATGTACTCATCAAGGCTATTTCTAAGGTGGTTCCACATTTAGTCTGATGTCAAATAACTTGGCAAAGTGCTAATCAATGTAACAAATACATTCAAAATATAAAATTTATGAAGTAAGTGTCACATCTTTTCAAAAAATATGGAACATATGAAAAACAGATTTTACTAACACAAGGGTGTTCTTCTAACACTTAACAGTTGTACTGTTATCGGTCGACCTCCTCAGAACACTGCCTTACCAATGAACACATGATAATAGAATACTATACACAGAATGTCTGCCATGATAACTTTATTATGCATATAATGTAAAAAGGAAAATATTGCAAGCAAGTCCATGACAATGATTTAAAACAAAACAATACTTGTTTCCATAATACTTTAAGTAGTAACTAATTTTACATGCACTGTACTTCTTTGTCAAACAGGACTCCAAATTGGGCACTAGAAAAAAATATACTAACAGTTGGCAGTTATTGTTGTCATGAGCTGTACTAGAACACAAGGAATTGAATATCAATCTAATGGATTAAATGGAACCGAGAAGACAAAAATGAGTATTTCTATTGAAATCAGTAACCTAGCCGATATCTGGTGAAACGATGGCATGTGATGTCCAATGTTGTGTTACACGTTACTGACATACAATGACAACAGCAATCTGCAGAATCTGGTGCAGTTAACAACATTAATCCAGCAGTCTGGTGCAGTTAACAACATTAATCCAGCAGTGTCTGGTGCAGTTAACAACATTAATCCAGCAGTCTGGTGCAGTTAACAACATTAATCCAGCAGTGTCTGGTGCAGTTA
>JAUTBT010036030.1:0-18024 GCA_032361225.1 Lepetodrilus schrolli
CATCACAATGGTAGAACAATCAAATAAACAATCAAATAAACCAAGAATTGGGTCAAACGATATCTACTGCTTGTTATCTTTTAACGGGCCAACAGGCCTTGCTGACACCATCTTTACATACTATTTTATGTTCTCTGATAGTTGAGGTGCTGTTTTATACCGTCAACGTACGTCGTCTAGATCGTCGATAACGGTTTAGCATGGTATATATAATAACAAATCTGTCTTACGGCATATCTGTTTTCACACCATCTCTGCGCTCTGCTGCGACCATATAAACGGCGTAAGATTAAAGGAACTTTGTTATTTAAAAAAAAAGAGAAACTTGAAAGAGCGGTATATCAAGAAAACGTGCTATGAAAGGGATAAAACGATTGTGATGTAATGGACTCCCTCGGGGAACTAGGAGACCCACGGCGTGTGACAATGAGCTAGCAATTCTGGATGACGGTCGGACGTGTTGGTACCGGAAATACTAACCGAAACACGCCTCGAGGTAATCCAGGTTGTTCCTGCGCATGCCGGTGTAGGCTTGATCAACAGCTGAAGACAAATGCATTACGTTTGGTCCAATACGAGATGTATAATGACGATTACTATAGTATTCATTTAAATAGACTTCGTGGTTTTGTTCTTAATTGACAAGTGACATAAGTGTCAGAGCCGAGTTTGCTTTAGGTTTTCGTTAAAAAGGACTCAGACCCCAGTAGATTGTGGCTGTATCTGTTTAGGCTCTGTATTACTATCCTATCACAGATAAAGCCAAACTCGGAGTGGTAAGATGTCGTTTCTTTCATCATGAACATATCAATCAAGAGATCAACGACAACAGTTCACAGCGAACACGGAAGATATACTGCTGCATTCTAGCTTAATAATGATACTAGAAAATAGGGCTCAAATTATTAATTAAATAGAAATACTATTTGATATATTCCATACGATTGAAGGTGTCCTCAATAAAGACTCACTTGAAGCTTTCTTGATTAAGTAACACGAGAACTATCCACTTCTCGAAATTATATCCATACTAAATACAAATATCACTGACCATCTACCATCAACACATAAACGTCGGCTTCACAGCAATCAACCGCATCTTTTAACACTTCAAAACAACGTTAACCAGGAACCTGCAAAAGGATACGACAAGAGCGAAAACAAATCCCGTCACCATCAAGCAATGACATTGCATGATCATCACCATCCAACGCATTCAAAGACACCCAATGGTTGGGCGCCATTAACACCTCTGCGATGACGTTCGTCGTGGTGCGGTACAGTTTTAGTCAGCACTGCGGCCAGAGACGGAAATAAAGAGGGCGTCGCCAAAAGACACTGCATGCTCTGGGCGCCCATAGGAAGCAATTACAAGATATATAAATGCATTAACGCCGGTACTATCGTGTCTCTCGGTTGTTTGCCGCCAAGGAAGGACCATTGCTCGTGTGTGTGTGTGTGTGGATCACTTGAGTTCCCGTCCCAGAGAGAGTCGTTATACACTGTTAGAAAACTTTCAGGAAACTATCAAGGTAAGATGCTGCTTTGGTTTTAAGGATCGTTAACAGTGAATCGTGCACGTTGTTTCTGATGGAAATGATCTGGGCCCCGTTCTGGAAAAGCTATCGTAAGCTAAGAGAGTCATTAGTTCTGGGTATTCTGGTTGTACATAAGTACGTAAACCTTTGTATATGTTTATCGATTTATCGTCTAATATTTAATTTATTTACGACCTCTAAAAATGAATTGTGATATCTTTGTAAAACAGGAGTCCACGGTAGCTTGTGTATGTGTGTGTGTGTGTGTGTGTGTGTGTGTGTGTGTGTATGTGTGTGTGTGTGTATTTATATGGGTGTTGGAAGCTCGTATTCGCTTATTTAGACATACACAATACACTATACCTGTTTTTATCTATTAGAAATATATTTTGTAAAACGCAAGTAGTCGCGCAATGCAACCAGTGTATTAATGACAACGGTTATGGCTCCTTAAAATGACATTGACATGTTTGCATATCCATGACCTCGTAAAATAATGCATACCAAACCAATCACGAAATTGAAATTGATGCAGTATTTGTCATCTCTTCTGAACAACGTCAATTATACTAACGCTTCTCACAATCCATGGCATGTGCACTTCAATCTATAGGAGTTTGTACTATATCATCCATTACAGGAAACCTTGATCAGATATTTCACTTTTAAAGGATATTATTTCCCCATGTTCAAAAAATATAACATAACCAATTGAATAGTGGTGTTAGCTCATCTCAATGTATTATCACCTTATATGTTCGTAAGAATAAAAGATTGCCACTCAGAATCACCGTCGAGTGTAATGTCCCGGATTATTCGTTCACAGTTTGTCTTGAAGCCCAAATGGGAGATAACCAATCAAATACGAGCAGTAAAAAGCAGCTGAACCTAGTTTCTTGGCACAAATGCACTATACATTTATGGACGAATAACAGTAAAATGTGGCTTACCGTAGACTGGTTATAAATCCGCTAAAAAAACGTCTATTGTTGTGGACTGGTTATCCTGATCAAGCGCTATATAGTAAAAGTTCGAGGAGGATTAGACAAAAAGAACTATCCAATTGGCTAATAGCAGAGTATATAACGCTCCGTCAAAATAAATGGGATACTGAAATCCAAAATAAATTACATCATTTTCAACCTATCATTGGTTTTACACCGTTGTCAGGGGTATATTGTCATCATGACGAGACCGCATAGGTCATACATTTTTCACCCGCTCTTACATTTTAACGGGCTAGGATTAACCTCGGTGCATTGGGCGTGACAAGGACTTGGGCGTGCCGGGCTTTACTCCTCGCCAAACCTCAAAATCTTTTCACCCAGGTTCATGGGCATCTAATCCTATCATTTTTTAAAGAAATTGGTCTACATCATAAATCTTAATGTTTCACCATTACACACTTAATTCTATTGTATTCACACTTTTTATTCCATTTCACCAATAGTTAGCATATCATTATTTATACTCAATCATATCCTTCAATTTTAATCATACTTTTTTAAGGCATGTTTTACATGCTGCCATTCATTTTAACACATTTGTTGCATACTTAGCCCTCGCCGTGCTGGATTAGGCACAGGCACTGCTCCTTAGGGCATCTCCGGTTGCCTTCAGAGTTAATCATTCTTCGTATGGGTGAAATATTCCCGTTGTGACGTAAAACAATATTTCACCCACTCACAGCAGAGCTTATGAAACGTCATTTAAATAAACACAACATCATGGCTTACGAATATGTTAGTGTTTGGAAAGTATAGGGAACTAACCACGATTTAATGTTAATTATTCTGGTATCTTTGATACATCTAGAATGAGTGAATTGGGCGGACTGGAGCAGTGTGTTTTAAAGCACTTTGCTCAAGAGTCCTACACGATGGCTGGAGCTAGGCTGGAGCCCCGCACATCCGGGTTATGAGGCTACGTCTAGCCCGCCGCACTACCAACGACAGTACCAACGACAAGTACCAGGATGAAAGCAACCTGTTTAGAAAGGTTCTTTAAGGTGCTTCTTATACTTACCACATTGTATACGAAGCATGCCTGTTCTTGATATATTATGATACTGCTCAAACTGCGAGTACTCTATCGTGTTGAGTGTTACTCCTGGATGATTAATTATCGTGGACAGTACGATCGTGGTATTAATAAAGTGCAGACATGTTATTTCTGATTGTTATCGTACAGTCGACCACCGTTTATCCGGACTGTTGCGTTCCAGGTAAAATCGTGCGGATAACTGAATTTCCGGATGTCTGAATTTAGCAAGAGTTGCCACTGTTTTTGGTCATGTTGGTGCCTTTAGAGATCAGCTGCTCTGATTGGTTAGTTTAGACTATAAAAGTAGGAGTTACATATTAGTGTAACATATTCGTTGTGTTTTATTGGTGTTTTTTTTTTGCTATGGATATCAGGAAATATTGTACTTTATTATGCCTACATTTCAAAATTGTATTTAATTATGCTTATATTAAAGATTTTCAGAGCGCGCGACTCAGTCGGAACAAATAGATAACTAAGGGCATAGGCCATTGATATTCAATATTCATACCTATTACATTAATATTAACATGTAACATGAAGGATATTTCTTCACAAATATGTACAGATTGAGACCCCACCGGCCACTGATATTCACGATTCACAGTTATTTTATTCTTCATGTGATATATATGGATTATAAACGTGCTGTCAACAAACCTCCATGTGGCAGATTTCTGGTTATCTGAGTCATTTTATATAGGAAAATATTGGTTCCCAGTAAAAACCGTACGGATAGCGAGGGAACCGAATATCTGAAGTTCGAATAAACGGGGGTCGACTGTAGTACACAAGGCCCAGCTAATAAGCACTCACTAGAACTCTGTTCGTCAATAAGTTTCACTTTGTTGATGAGCATCCAGGTACTAGTATTTATGAAATTATGTCGTTGCAGCAAAGGGTTGTAACACCAACAGCAATCCTGGCTTCTTATGTGTTTTGGCTTAAAGAGCCACCAGTAAATTTGGGCCAGGTCTATCTCCTCAGCAATAACACGAGATACGAGTGATTACGGAAAATATGTCCCGAGAGAAATTAATGTTCACAGTTCTCAGCTTCACCACGGATATTGAATAATGGCCTTTATCATCTAATGGAGAGTTGAATATGGACATTATTTACACTGTTTTTGCCATTTGTTTCTAAATAATGTTGAATCTTGCCAAATATATGCATACATATAAAGTAATATAGTATTTATTAAAATGTTACCAATATACCTTGAAATAACCAGTAATAAGAGTACAATTCAAGTAGGTTTATGAGAACAAGCAAGTATACAGACTAATAACTATGCAAATTAGGTAGCTAATTTCACTTGACGTCATACTACTATTTATAAATGTTATTGTATTGAAATAGTAAACAAGATGACAATTATGATCGGAGACTATGTGCTAATCGACTGGATTTAATATATTCACAATTTTTAATAAAAATAGGAATTGTTGTTAAAGTTGGTATTTTTCTTTGGTGTTTGTCAATGAGTGAAGCGGTTTACAATGTTCTGGCCTGCATGTATTCCTACGCGTAACATTAAATTGTCGATTCACACGTTGATGTTTTCTTCTTATAGAGAAGTATTTAAGCTTGACATTAGATGATAATGAGATTATTAACCTCGTGTCTTTAGATATCGTCTATATCCTGCATATTATCCCTAAATGCAGGATATAGACGATATCTAAACACTCGGTTAATACTCTCTATTTATCTAACAGTCACATCTTCATCATATCTCTCACGCTTCTAATCAAGACTATGTATGCTTAGCTGATTTCGACAGACTGGTCCCTCCTTGGAGCTGGAGAGCAGTGAATATTATTGATAATATTATTGACTGATTTCGACCAGTCTTTATACTGCTAGCACACTTGAAATATCACATGTCACAGTTGAACATTGGTATCCCACTTTGACTCAATTTTTATAGGTACTTACTGTTAATGAAAATAAAGTGTTTGTAATTGAATGCTTCATGTTATGTAGCAGGAACAGGAGGTCCAGATCCTGGAAATAATTGTGTAAGCATTTCTGGAATGTCCATAAAATGTTATGTAATGGTTACTGCAAGGCCATATGATGGTTGTGGAAAGGTCACTAGTAGGTTGTGTAGAGGTTGTTGGGAGGTCATTTCACAACGTCACTTCACTACGTTGTACCAACGTAAAAGGGAGTCTACACCATTACGTTGTAGCAACGTCACTTCGCAACGTCACTTCGCAACGACATCGTAACCAAAACGTGACGTTGTGGCAACGTTGTTGCAACGTCACTTCACTACGTTGTAGAAACGTAAAATGGAGTCTACACAATTACGTTGCAGCAACGTCACTTCGCAACGTCATCATGACCAAAAAGTGACGTTGTTGCAACGTTGTGGCAACGTAGAATTGTTTGCTGGGATGCGACTTCCGCCCAGATTACGCGCACTTACACGACCTGCGGACTTGATCATATGTCATGTTCCTCCCAGTCATACAAACATGGATGCATATTAGAATCCATTGGTGTTGACATTTCCTACATCTTGTCATTGACTTTTGATTCTAACGTCGGTTTTTATCGATGGAAAGACTGTACTCTTTGACGCAAGACGGCACCGTTATGACAAAGGAACTAACAGGGTTAATGAGAACAGTCCCATATTATTTCAAACGTTAATATACTTAATATACTTGCACGTGCATGAAATAAAAATTTACGATTGCAGTTTTGTCTAAATCGTGTCCGGTACACCTAAATGAACACAGTATACACACTACACCAGTAATGCAATTATCACACTTACAGAATAATTTTATCCTATTGTTCCATCTACCATCAATTTAAGCGATTATCAACGTTTACGTAGTAAAGGTTGCCGTTCAGTAATCGATAAATAACGAAATTATACAGTTATGACATTATGCTATTTTCATTGAATTCCCAAGTCACCAAGTATCCTTCAACTACTGTCAACAAAATTCTCCTCTGGTTACATTCCCATCAATAGGGAGTTATCATCACGACAGGGGATGTTTGTGAAGTACTTTCCAACACGTGATATCTACACGAGTACATGAGTCACACTGGAAAGTATAGCTATGTTTTTTAATACGGAGATAAATATAGATTATCATGCCACGTCAATGTCTCTACGTCAATGTCACTGACTTTAATCCAGCGCTAGAATTTGACAGGGATTTTCCTATTAGAGCAGATTTGATGAAGCTAATGTCCGTGTTAAAATGGATATAGATCAGATCGGAACAATATCCATCTAATTAATATCAGATCCAGAAACTGAAGGGTATGTTTTAGTGTAGTAATCTTGAAGGAGCGAAACGAGATCTGGCCACGAGATTACAAAACTTTCTTGAGTACAAACTCATGCTCCTCAAGGTTTTGTTCGCAAATTTCCATATAAAATTTGAGCTCTGGCTCAAGCTAACATTTAATATGGAGATTCGTGAACAAATGGTACTCAAACAAGTTTCGTAATCTCGGGACCATGATAATTTGGGTGAGATGAAGATCTTGGCAACAGATTATATTCTTCCATGTATTATTGTCTATATAAAGACCATAATTGACGAGGCGATTTTTATCGCAGCAATAAGGTTTCATTAAGATGCGGGAACATTTGTTGCGGCGATAACATTCGCCTAGTCTATACTGGCCTTTAATGTTATATGAATAATGTGGCTGTCACCATTCGCGTTATACAATTCATTTTTGACTCATTTATTTCATAATTAATAATTCCTCGTCGCGTATGGGTGAAAGATTCCCGCTGTGACGTAAAACAATAATTCACTCACCCACTCTCGCGTTATATTAGCTTCAACCTCGGAGTGAAGGACGAGGACAGAATAGAGTTCTAATCAATCCTTCAATTCCAACTATATGTATTGATAGCCCCTGTACAGTTCCGAATATTTCAGCGTCCCTACTTGTAAAACAATAGCGTTATATTCTCATCTTCAAACTAATTACCGAGAAAGTAATAGCAGTAATAATAATATAATACCTTTAACATTTATCTGGAAATTAAGACGATTCAATAAGCTAGCTGACGCCACAGACAAAGGCGATTGGTGTATTGTACGTCTTAGAGCACATTATAAAATAGTATTCACGTAGCGTGTGAGGCGACGTTCACAGTTGCCTCTTGTTTCTAGCTAGACATATATACTTGCTTAATCTAATTAACATCAGATCTCGTTTCGCTCCTTAAACATTTGGACATTCTTTGTAAAAACATAGCGAGTGTCCAAATATCTGAGCGTCAGTTTCGTATCTGATTTTAATGAGATTGATACTTGCTGAACTGGCCCAGATTTCAAGAAACAAACTTGAATTTGAGATTTTGCTCAGCTGAGATTTCTCCCATTGACTCAGTGCTGTAACGAGTAAAAACGCAAACCCAGTTTATATTTTACTCAAGTTACAGCACTGAGTCATGTCAAAATCTCAAACTCAAGTTTGTTTCGAGAAATCGAGGCCTGTTCATGACGCTCCTCGCCGCTATCCCAGTGTATTCAGCTTTATTCCAGAGTATATCATCGCGACTAACAGACAGGCTACTATATACCACTCTGTTATACATTATCATTAATGTTTTGTTTCGACATGACAGCGTGTATTGAATGATAGCACCTCCTGACGATCAATTAGCTGTAGAATTAGAAATAAAACGTAAGAGTGCATATAATTTTCACCGTAATTTCAAATCCAAACTCATCAAATGAATACCATTACGTAATATTTAGATATAATCACCCATAATAACAACCGATAAAAGAAATTTATTGACATCAATTCCATATCTGTGTAGAGTTGAATTAATTACGGCCTAAGTTTATAAATAGCAAGTATTCTATCTATTTCTGAATCGAGAGCCTAAAGTCCTAGGTGATTTTTATCGCCGCAGCAGTGTTGCTGCGGTATTTGTATAGTGAAAATTCGCTTGTCTCCCATGTGATGCGACGTTTGTCGAATAGCCTCGAATAGGAACATGTTCTCTTCCATACGGTCTCATATAATGTATAGCAAATTGTTGCGGAGACAACTGTTGCCGCAACTTATGGAGACATTGTTGAGGCGATAACAATCGCCTAATCTATAATGACCGTAAGTGAGTGGAGGCGACCAACTATGAATTATAAATCCACTTCAGTAAAAGCATATATTTATCTTTTAGTGAAAATTGGTCTATTCTTATTTGATCATGTGGACTAAATACCCAATGGAATAACTTATAAACAATATATGAATAGATAACTAGCGCAAAACAAGCCTTCGCGCTAGATGATGGCAGTCTGGGGAACACATTGATTACCAGTACTATACATACCTGTCTGATGCCGTAGTGAATAGGTCCGTCACATCGGTATTTAATTACTCAGATATATAGTGTCATATATCGTGTTACTCACTTATAGTTAACGAAAAACTAAATTATATGGTGTAGGAGAGATCGGGGGTATATTTCGATAAATCTACGACACCGAAATTAGTTTTCTGTGCCATCTATGGTAATATGTGCAATCTGTGGTAATCAGTCACACAAATTGAGATAGCTACCATCCATCGAATCTTGCGCGATTTACCAATGATAGATCCAACTGTGGAACCATTGGTACAGTCGGCGCAATCGATACAAAACTCGGATCCATCGAGAGCTCACGAGAGCTATAGTAGAATCAATCGTTTATGTTATAGAACACGTAATATCATCTGCCTGGCACTATAAATCTAACAAAATATTGCCTTTGCATAAATGTAAGTTGGTATTTACTGTATAGATACAGCAAATAACTAAATTAATGCGAATAATGCGATCGAGTATGGTCGCATTTAATTGATGCGCATTAAATACGTTCAGAAATTTCAGACATAATCTACAAATGTACCCTAATTTCGTGCACACTATCGTAACGTGAAACTGATTTACCAGTTGTTGCAGCCATAACCTGCATGTGGGCTACGTAGTATGTAGTATTAAAATAACAATTATATTTGTTGTAGAGAAACATGATTACTTATCGGATACGTTCTTACCTGTATGCGTGTGTACTGCTAACACTATTTTTCTCCTCCGAGACACTCGGGTCCTTAAAGCTGCTAGGCTGGAAATTAAAATTCAGATGTCGTCGCCTTTCTATTTACCTCAACATATCGTCAATTCAAGTTGTCATACATTTAATATATGACACGGCTGATGGTTTGTTTATGGCATACATTGAATATATGACATGACTGATGGCTTGTTGATGTCATACATTTAATATATGACATGGCTGATGGTTTGTTGATGTCATACATTTAATATATGACATGGCTGGTGGTTTGTTGATGTCAGGGATTGTCACTAATATGTCTGGTTTTATGTTCAAATTGAAATGTCTACAGTCTATCGTTGTTCAATGAGATACACAAGCAATATGTCAGTTCGGTAATTGCCACTTTTAGATAAGTCAAGCCGTTGTATTACCATGGTTGCCATTATTGCCACATTGCCAACGTGTCAAGTTCATGTCCATTGTTCAATGGGGGAAAGTGATGTAATTAAACCATTGGTTATGTCTAGAGAAATTATACGGTTGTACAACAACAGGTAATTAGTATACATAATTACACAATTATTCTTAAATGTATATTGCTTGTATGCATTTAATGGTTTACATTTAATCTCTTGTCAAATATCAATTAACTATGTCGAAAGTTCACTACGGAATGTATCATGTAAAATCGGTATATTGCCACAGCTATTACTTATATTTTTGTTTATATTTAGGTCAATTCATCCCAATGCATTATTTTGCATTACTATTGCGTGTATTCGTGCATTTTTCATGGGTACATATATTTTTTATTTAAGTGCAACTGTACCTATACTAACTGAGTTCATTATTACCACTGATGTGCAATCTTCAAGTATACTTAAATTTATGGTGTGAATTAGCGAAAAGATCGTTACACTAGTGAGAACAGTGACAAACCTTTTGTATATGTATATATGGGGGCATACACAAAATAAAATCCCATTCGCAAAATGAATTAGCCATCATTTACCGCATAGATATCCAAGATCCAGTTTTGTCTACTAGTATACGCTTGGAGCATGACAACTATACTATTTTCGTCTGTATGATGCCATTACTCCAGGTTCGATCATCTCTTGCCCAACTGTTCTGCCAACACTGACAACACTGACAACACTGCCAACATTGAGGACAACAAAACTTCTGGTGTTCACATTAATCAAGTCAATGCGATATGATGACAATGAAAACCTAGAACAACCAATGCGCATAGTATTCATGGCGCCTATAAGAAACGATTTGCTGATTACCGATAAGAAATGCGATCTATAACTAATACTCTGATGCATTCTCTAATATTGGTTATAAATAGCTCGTCGAGCGTTAAAAGTACAAAATCGCAGTAAATGATATTTGGCAGTACAAAATCGATTATACTCATTCCATCTGAACGTACTTTAAAGTCAAATTTAGTAAAAAGACATTCATCGAAATTTATTATCACAAAAATGTATGATTGCCTATAAACCACGACCAAATATGGTTGTAAATATACGTTGAAACCATTATCATCCAATTTTATTGGTCGATATATTAATGGCGTAATTACACATCATTGATATCTGAACTTTGACCTCCTGGGAGTTAACATAAATTCGTATAACCTGCAAGAAAACACTTATATAATGATAGTAATTATACTATTTCTTTTGAACAAATAATATTACGTCATGCTGAAATGAACGGCTTTAAACATATCACATCCTTGCATTAACATTGGCAAATCTTGATCATGATAAATAAATATGTGGACAATTAACAATCACTATTCAAATAAACTAATCAATACATTCAGTCTTTAACGCATTATTATAATGGTTTTCACACTCGATGATTGGAGGTAATTCATTTGCAATACACACCATTGGTACGTACGCTGATGCATCTGTAATGCCACTAGGCTGAAAGGCTGCTAGTTATAGCCCACGTACTTCGTTCTGTAATATTTGAGGTCACCTTGGTATATATGAAATAATATCCTCAACAAAATAAATTAAGGTCAAGTAGTTATTTTGTGGGGAAGCTCGCTACAACATTTCGCAACTCGGCTGCAAATGTTTGAAGAGTACTTGGAGTCTGTAGACGTTTGGACATTCTTCGTTGTTAAAATAATGAAGACAATAAAAAGCTAATTATATATGTTAAAAGACAAGGTTATTGCCCCTCAAATAATTTTCTTGAGTACATAATCATTTTCCTCAATACTAGATATAGATTAGTTTCACATATCAATTTGATCCTTCCGCGTACCCATTCACTGCTGGGTGGACAGAGTCATTTGAGCCACTTGCCTAAAGTGACCCCACAAGTCTTTCAGCCTGTTATTCCGTGTGGGGCAGGAGGGAATACTAGATACTCTCAGGTTCTCTGTCACCCATCCACGCACCAGCCGAGCTCGAACGTGCTTCACTATAACCTGAGCGGACCACTATAATTATAGCTTAACATAATGCGGAATACAAAAGAACTAATCTAGAATCCGAATTATGCTACATGTATACTTTTTAGTATTGTTTTACTGGATTTGTTCGCACAGTTACACTTCACAAATTATAGTCCCAGTCCGCACCACCCGCTAATCCATCAACAACCACCCATACATGTACAAAACCCACCCACCCCCAGCCCTCTACCTGCACGCAACGTCTACGTCCTATCCGTTACCAATCCAGTTCGTTTCCTCCGTCATGAGCAATAGTACCTTAAACGAACATAGATTCAATTTTAATTAGAATGGAACTTACCTTGGACGGACCTGCCAGTCCGGTGTCTAAGTCTGCAAATCAAGGGCATGTTCACATTGAAAGTGTGGTGTGCAATTATAGCAGTTCCTCCGAGTAATGAAATGAGATGTCTCTACCGTAATTAATGATACATTCTAGTAAAATGCAATTATATCTTAACGTCCGCTATGTACAACGAATCAAGTTCATGTCAATATAATAATGTTCTGGCTTCGGATCTGTGAATTTAATGTTAACAAATGTCGATCTTTATCAATCTCATCCTGACATGGCAACAGAAACTCTGATCTTTTCGTGAAGACATCGTGATGGAATCATTGTTGGCAAGAACAATGGAATTATGATTGTATATTAATTTAGTTCCTTCCCCCATTGACATTAATCCATTTGCAACTCAAAAATTTCTCACAAGTCAGTCATATAGCTTATACTAACTGTTTTTGAACGTGAACTATATTTGCGACCTTCAGAAGCCCAATTGGACAAGTTGATGATTACGATTGGCACACATTCACTGCCCTCGAGAAACATTATTCCTTTCTCTGACTGGTTATTATGGTTGTATTTGGAAGCTAGCATGATGTTCTTGCTAGCTGACATATACTACTAATAGTGGCAGCATTAAGACTGCTCCTCCTACAAGACACATGCCTAAGATTGCCGGAAGTCAGCTACGACAGATAACCGTTGTTGTAACGTACAATGATTAAAGACTCAAATTTCAAATCTAAATGCATCCTGATTTGCCGTACATAATAATGAAATAGTATTATCCGTGTGCGGTGGGAATTAATGCAACATTTAGCTGGTTATATATGGCAACAAACTCAAGTTAGAAATTAATGAAAATACGACTCGTAATCGCGGTAAGAGTTGTTAAGTATGTAATTGAAACAAGAAAATGCATTTGGTCAGAATTGCTTTGTATTCGAAAGATAGACCACTAATACGGTATTTCCAATGAGTAGAAAATCCATGGAAGCAGGGTTAATTACATCACATATGTCTAAATGGCATGGGTATGAAATTTAATTTTCACATGTTCATAAGATGTAATTTGATTGTCATTTTCAAGTTAAAATGACATGTCAGAATGTTTCTGTTGCTGGCACGTTCCGTTCTCCTGTACGTCGATTCGTACGTCTTCTTCCATCATTGTGGTAGAGAGTGAGCCAACTCTCATCGCTATTCAGCACACGACGCCATTCTCGCAATTGGCAACGTCGCAATCTCGTTGACCAACGTAATCTGTTCCGCCGATGTTCTTACGTCAGAGTTGTTCCACGATAAGGTAGACGGGCACAGATCCCGGAAGAACGTAATCTTCTTTCTACCATATGTCGACTGACAACTCGAACCAGTTCCGTTGATGCCGTTTCCGCCACCGTTAGAAACAAATTCCTCAGATACAAATTGCGTAGGTATCGGTCTCCCCGTGGTGCAGTTACCCTTTGTTTCCCCGTTCTTGGTCGGTCCACAGTTTGTCTGTCGAAAACGTTCAATTAGTCTGTTGACAGTTTTTCGATTGCATCCCAACGTTCTTGCGACATGGGCATATCACGCGCCCATATTTATCATACCAATTGATTTCTTTCTCAGTATTAATTTTATGATATTTCATTTGGAAAAAAAATACGAATTTCAGTTTTATTACAAATTACACAAAGTTCACAATTGTTCTCAATTTCTGAATTGACCCACATTTAGGTTGCGTTTGAGTGCTTATGAAATGTCAGGTTTCATTTGTTCATTCACTTCACAATTATTTTAATTAAAAGAAATATGATGGTGTACTTTCTTTGGCCTTTAGTGTAGCCATCCACACTTTAAATTATATTTGAATTCGACGAGAATGTCTCTAATTAGAATTTTTGATAGAATTGATTATAATCCTAGTTTCATTCTACCAGCAGAAGTTCATAATTGATTACGTAACTTCCGGTTCTATTTCAGCCTTGTTAATTGTTGATTTCTTTCAGCGTTTTACCATTTCCTGACCTTATTGACATACACATTTTATTTCCATGAAGCATTGGAGGTATTTCAGTACAGAGGGATCTCAACAAATTGGACAGAATACATTTTCAGCTCAATAAAACCGCTTACTTCGTTTCTAATATAACACAATTATAGACTATTTGACAAAGAAAACGTAAAGCTAAATTAAGTCTTATACAGATTGAATTGTCAGTTCGATAAGACCTCTTATTAAATAGTTTTGTTTCGCATCCAATATAACATTATTATACAGTATTGACAAAGAAAATGTAAAGCTAAATTATTGTGTTCATTGCTTCAGGTAAAATGACTTTGAAGCGGTCCTAAACAGACATGTTAACCGATAATTGTCGTAGTCGTCGTGCCAAAGGGATATTCACGACCAATCCAATGAGTTGGAATTGAAATAAAAACTAACTGTAGCCGCAGTACGGCTTGGAAGTCGCAATATAAAGATTAAATCTGTTCGTAAATAATATAATTTCCGTGACTCGGCTAACATTTAATGATGAGTTTCACTCGATACACTTTTCAATAACAGACACAGTTCTCACACCCGTGCGAGGCATTGTGTTAATGTCAGTCTGTCTAGAAAATTCATATTCTAGACACTAACATATTTTGATCTATTATTGCTAGTATCATAGAGCTTACTGGCAATCGTAATCCAGTGCATCATTTAAATACAACTGGTCTGTTCAAAGTCCGTGCTCCTACACTTAACGTTAATAATTAATTTAATATACTGGCATATATGTTATTAAGTCAATTATCACACTAAACACCCACTATGCTATTGGCTTATATAGCAGATCATTGGAAGATTTCATTCATGAACGAAAGCGTAGGTGTCCATGTAATTGTCACGTGAGTGTGGGCCGTACTTAGTAAATGAATGAATTTGTGGTTTTACGTCCCTTTCCCACGCAATTTCAGCCAAATCCCAACAAATTGTTTATGAGGAACATACTCCACAACACATTACATGCTGAACCGTAATTAGATCAATGCACATGGCAAATGGAATTCTGTGTTTGAAAACTATGTATATTTTTCGTTTTCCGAGGGACCATTCATTATAATACAAATTTAACTGTAGCAAGATAACATATATTAGATAATAATTATATAGTATATAATTATATAGATCGTATATCGTATATAATTATTATAGTAAGAAACGTTCAAGTGGTTAATTTACAGCCGACCTTCAGTGTAATTAATGTTATGGAAAGCAATGACTTCTCCCTAGTGTCTCCATTAGAGACACTCCCTAGTCTTTATACCATCCATGAGAGAGTTACTTTAAAGTAGAAAAACTTTCCACAATTTTCGAAAGCTCTGTTACCAGACAGACAGTGAATGTCATATGACAAATACAGTGTAGACACATATGAGAGTATAACAAACGACTTACTTGACCATCGCAATGCATAGTCTGCTACCTACGTATTTGTAGGTTTCAATGACCTATGTCTAGCTTACGTTCAGTTGCTTTGTATTAATCGTAAGCTAAGCCCGCTCCTTCCTAAGTTAACATCACAAAGCTATTGTGTATACCACGTCCTCCAGAGTCTCCTCCAAGATTGCTTAAATCTAAACTAGTCTCATCAACAAAAGTAACCCACAAACAGTTGGCCAATACATCTGCAAACATTCACATCAACGTCATTACTTACAGATTTCTTTTTGAAGTTACCATTACCGTTGAAATGAACTATGTTTCTTAAAGACGTAACGTGTCTTCTTGACATGACTTGACGGGGGTCTTTTACGACATCCTCACTTGGGGATATCTATTTAAATTGACGCTAGACACATATGTGGTTATTCGCAGCCAGTCCTGTTGAAATTCCATTACGAGCCGTGCATTCGAAGCAGGTTTACACGATGTCAATTACATGTCAATGCCGTGTCCTAAATGCACGGTAACTAAACAAGTCCTCTGAATGGTAATTGTATAAATTCGATACGACTGGCGGTTGCACACACATTATTTCCTGCATTCAACGCATAGACAAAGCGACAGAGACAGAGAACAGAGACAAGATGGAGGATCTCACTCCAGAAGTTGAAATTCCCCTAAAACATAATGCATTGCAAAATTGCATTACGTACGACACCTATCGCTTTATAATACATAGCGTAGCAGCATCCTAAAAGAAAGTACTCATTTACTATCAGATAGAATAAGATTTAAAGTAAATCATGCTTATTTATAAATAATGAATACGGTATATACCGTTTGCTAAGATCCAATGAAACTAGGAGGAAACATGTTTTAATTATTTTTTTTATTAGATACAAAAACACATTGAAGGTAAAAGGCTGCTCCAAATGAGGTCATATTTACACGTATACCTCTCGGAGAAAGCAAATTATTCTAATTTTGTGATCAACATTTAAAATATTTTAAGGACATTGCTGGTCACTGGGGAAATCAGGATGACGTGTTTGTCGAAGAAAGTATATCGGGACATATACTCATGATCAAAAGAAAGTACGCCGATCAAAAGTTTCTAAAAAAAGTGACAAAATAGACATTACGTGGTACTTATCAGATATATTACACAGTAACAGTATGCATGTACACAGTTAAAATCACACGTCAAAATAGCATTTGTGAATATATATTGTAATACGTAATATTACCCAACGCAGTCTCAAACGACGATGCCTTAAAGTTAATGTCGTTGTTGGAAGTAGTTTACGTGCCTTGGTGTCTGCAACACGAAGTCTACGTGAATTCGTGCGACGACTAATACGACGACCTAGACTTGCAGATGACGTCACATTTAGGAACGTGGGAGCGTAAAATAGTGGTCTTCCTGTTGGGTTATAACCTTTGGACAACCACATCGAAGACGGACCGTGGTGACAGTATGCCTTAATCTGCGCAAGAGTCTGTATGTTATTGTGTTTGTACAAGCAAATGTAGCACTTACTGCATACGGTATTAAGTTCCAGTCTGCACCATTCCAACGACGTGTGTCTTCTCGTGTTGATTAATACATGGCATTTCTAATATATATAGTGAAAGGTGTTCATTTGTATTATTCTTTGCCCCGAGTCATCTCAAACATTTATTTACTCAGGTTTCTGGGCATATTTATAATTGTAATTAAATGTTTAATATGAAAGGTTTTTAATTATATCCTGTCTCGTATGTTTATACATCTATACCTATATTTTTCTCTTTATATTTTGGCATGGTTTTACATGTCTCTTTTCCAATCCCTTACCATCTCAGTATAGTACTCTAACATGTGTGAACTATACCCACAGTTACGTATTAAATAATTAAATAAATAAATAAAATAAAATAATTAAAATAATGACAGTGTCAATTGATCTGTCATCGTAGCCAAACACTTTTGCATTTTATTTGAGTATTTCCAAGAAAACCAACCTCCTTAGATAAGTAAACATATACGCGTAACGTTAAACATATTTTACGCAATCGTATAACAATTTGGACTAATATTCCCTCGGACCGGTCCATGTAGGGTCGACTTGATTTCGTCATCTCTGACACACAAGTTCAAGTTCAACATTTTATTCATCAAACCACATTGTGGTACATGAATTACAAATAATTACATAAATAATAAG
>JAUTBT010036041.1:7477-18020 GCA_032361225.1 Lepetodrilus schrolli
TACCATCTGTTATACCATCTGCTGTACCATCTGTTATACCATCTGCTGTACCATCTGTTATACCATCTGCTGTACCAGGCATGCAGTTCATGGACACCTATTGCATACACTTCATGGACATCTATTGAATCTATTCACTTCATCTATTACACACTTCATGGACATCTATTGAATCTATTCACATCTATTACACACTTCATGGACATTTATAATATATGCACTAAATAATCTATTACACAGTTTATGGACATCTATTACACACTACATGATCTATTACACACTACATGATCTATTACACACTCTATGGACATCTATTAGTCAGTGCATGGATATATATTACTTCATGAACATCTTTTACACATGTTATGGACATCTATTACACACTAAGTATATTGACATATATTACACACAGTTCAAGGATATCTATTCACAATGTTCATGGACACCTATTAAACACTTCATGACCCCATTACATACTTCATGGGCACCAATTACAGACAGTTCACAGTGTTATAGGCTGCCCCCTTTGCTTGCCTTTATTGAGTTGATTAGTTATGTCTATGCAGGAGAACATGGATTAAATATTTATGGTATTCACGGGTGTGTCACATTACATATGACCTCTGTTTCTTCGCTGACAGTAACGAGAGCAACATGCTCTGGCCAGGGAAGGGAGGCAACTCCAATGTCACTAAAGCATATTACAGTGTTGCAATTGGTGAATTGCATATTGATTACCGTGTACGGAGTTAGTATTCAATCAATAGTCCATGTGTGACCATGGAAATGGTTTGCTAGGAATTGTGTTTGGTTTGGAACCATATCCTTGAATCATCCCAGATTTCATAATATTTGAACTACTAAATGTGTATTGTATTTGTGAGACATGCATAGTCCAGAAGGAGCATAATAAGATGATATGGGAGAATGCATAATAATGTATAGAACCCTTGCAGTAATTAGTATTAACCACAATTGCTGTCCTGTATCCAGGGATTTACAAGTGCTAAGATCCTTTGCAGTAATATGACCTGTATCACACATAAGGAAACACCTCATGTCTGTTTTCTTCCAACATTGAAAAGTAGCAGATATTTCCTAAAATAGAAAATGGTCTACTCTTCATCCAATTGTTGTTTATATGGAGTTCAGTTGAAAGGATCTTCTGTTAAACAACAATTTCCAGTTTCATATTAATATACGGTAGTCCTAATATTATAGATTGATTAAAAACAATGATTACAATGAATGATATGTTTACAAATTGTACGTACATTACAGTGTTATCATATTTAAAATTAAAATAAATTGGGATTTCCATCTGCTTTCAAGATTCTTTCACTTTCACGTCTTGTCAGTTTAGGGCAGGAGGAAACCTGCAACATTTGTAGTACTGAATGTTGCAGTAAACCTGTGAGTACCAGCTGGTACTGACAGACGAAGGATGATATCTGCATTACCAATATGAAGACAGCTTATTCTGTCATGATAGTGTTGGAAAGCTTAAGTGTTGTAAAAGAAATTGTCTGAAATCTGTGATTGTATGCCTTTAAGATCTTATCCTATACCTAGACACATGGACAATGTCTATTTAAAGTGTTGGATATAAAACTGTTTTTGGAGGTATAACTCAATAATTACTTTTAGCATACGAGTGAGCCTGGAATACTAAACATAGTATTAATCAATGATGTGTGAAGCATTTGACAGAAAATCAAGCAAACGAACCCAACACAAACAGTATAGTAACAACATGGCAATTTGGCCAAAAATTACTGAGATTGATGTATGTTTATTATTCAGCGAGAGTTTTAGCACGTGTGATCAACTATGAATCATTGATTTCACATAAAGCCAAATAATAGGATGGAAAGATTCAGTCTCGGCAGGTGTGCAGTAAATCCTTTTGTTGTCGAGATTGGTGATTTATACCCGAGGGCGATGTCATTAGTTGCTTAAAGTTAAAAGGGTTAACAACTGATTGCGATTGGTAATTGTCTAGAAGATGACATCCAGAAGGCATGTTATAATAATGCAACTTCATCCTGTGCGATTCAGAGCTTAGATCAAAAAGAGCTTACCTCGGACATGATCTCGAGATGTTTCCTGCCAGCTGTCAAATATCCTATCAGGATATATTAGACCATCTTTAGACAAAGGTTAATATATTTAACATTTCAATCACTCAGAGCTAAGCTGCTGCAAGTTTATTTAGTGTCACGGGTAGAATGAGAGACGCTTTAACAGAGTAATGATTGTTATGGTTCCATGTAAAAGATATTTGAAGAATTTGTTTTCTATAATATTTACTTAATTGTCGTATTCTTTATAGTCATCTAAAATACCTATCAAAAAGATTTATTCAAAATCTTTGACAAGGATTACACTGGGGACAATCTAGATGGTGTGAAGGGTTGAATGTGAAAGAAATATTGACAGGTAATATTGGAATAAAACAATATATTTTTACTGAATTTCAGAGAAGGACAGACGTCTTCTGAAGAATGGCAGCAATTATATGGTCGTGGATCAGGGAACGAAATCTACCACATTCAGCTGGGAGACAGCAAGTTCTTCGGGGAATACCGTGGCAAGAGTTTCACCTTTGCTTCATTCCACGCTCACAGAAAGTAAGGCTTTTCCCTGTCGTTTCAAAATTAATTATTGGCTTGTCAGTTTAGGGCAAAAGGAAACCTGCAACATTCGTAGCGCTGAATGTTGCAGTAAACCTGCGAGCATCGACTGGTACTGACAAGACCAAGGACAAAAACTGCATTGCCACTCTACAGACATCGCATCCTATCAATATCGCGTCAGAAAGGTAGCTTTTGTGAACATTGATGCTGGGCCCCTGTGGCGGGATTTGAACCTGGAGCCTTTTCCGAAGCACAAAGTTCTACCACTGCACTAACAAAGAGATGGTCGAAGGAATATATTACATACTGTGACTGGTAGTCTTATTTCATTTTGAATGTCAATCATTTAAGAATTTCTTTGTAGAAAGAAAAAAAGAGAATATTAAACGCATTTGGAACCGTGTGAAGGTCGATCATTTCCAAATTGATTTCATTTTCTTTTTCACTAAAAGAAAAAGTAATGTATGAATTGATTGAAGAAGCCTGAATAGTTCTGAATGTTCGTCTGGTAAAGGTGGAACTTTATGAAGTCATGGCAACTGTCAAGCCACCGGTTCTCCAAGACACAAATTGCAGAGGCTGTCAATTACTCCGAGGAATAACAAAGATCTTAACAGGGGGTTACCTCACAGAGCTATCGATACCAGATTAATCTGTCAAACCTTCAAGAGCAGGGTTGGACAATAAGCTCTGGAGCTTGACAAAAGCTGGCTGTTTGAACCTTGGAGGAAGGCTTTAGAAACATTCATAGAACTTCAATGACTCTGCAGCCTAGAATGAGACCATCATTGCATTCCCTGGAGAACATGCATGTATGAGTAATTATCTGATAGCCATTTGGATCAGATGACACAGAACATATTTCAATTTGTCTATTCTGGGTACAACTATCCCAAATACACCAGCCCTAAACTAGGTTAAAATATATTAATTTTGATAGTAGGTCAGTAGTTGAGTAAAATAGTTTACATGGCAACCTATATTATCTATTTACATATGGTTGTATACATTTATGTATCATATTAAAGTTTATGGAAATGATTCTAGTTATTTTTTCAATTCCTATTTCAATAAAACTATTTAAAAGTAAATCTATGTATTATTGTTTTATCATAATTGAGATATTGAATCAAGAGTGATTATTCCCTATATATCTAGATTAACACATTGATGCTCTCATTTCTTTGTTAGTCAGCTTGTTTGATTTTTATTTGAATTGGTGTTTAGAGCCACTTTAAATAATATTCCTCTCATATTATGAGGTCAGTTTAAGGCAAAAAGAATTCCCAAAAACCCATAGCACTGAATGTTGCAGTAAACCTACAAGCATTACCTGGTAATACTGTATATCATCAATACTGTAATTGAACATGACAATTTTCCTGACTCCACTTATTCTGTAGCACTGAGTGTTGCAGTAAACCTGCAAGCACTGGCAGGTACTGATGGACCACACTGCTAGTACTCTATGTCATTAATACTGTAACTGACTTGGCACTGTTTCTGACTTTCATCCACTTCTCCTGTGCAGATACGGTGTCAGTCTCCTTGCCATCCAGCGTGACATTCCGGGATCCACCATCCAGTTGAACCCTGGACCTCGTCACATCATGAAACCCTGTGATATCTGCTTCTACATGAACATTACCAAGGAGGAGAACTCCAACTTCATCCTGGCTCACCCCAACCAGGATGACCGGGCCGAGAAGATCCGGCTGCCGCAGGGCGCTGAGCAGGCCTCCAGAGTGGCGAGTATGATAGCTAATGTGGGTAAGTCAGAGACACTGTCTTCAGTGGCTTGTATCATCATTAGCATGAAGAAGTCTCATTAGATACCATTTGGATTGATAACAAATACACTTGGAACGAGGAATGACGTTTCACGATTACAAGTATTGCACTATCCTCATTCAGAATTAACTTTCTTCATGTCGAATCTTCATGTATGGGTGAAAGATTCCCGCTACGATTTACGGAAATTTACTCAGTCATTCTTCGTGTTGAAGACAGTCAGATATCAACAATCTAGCAATGATTATGGCTGATCCATCAGGGAAAGGATTACGTGTCTTTGGATTAATTAACACACAGTGAAAACTACAAGTAGTGTAGTCTATGTCTTCCAGCAGGCGATCAATAGTTTTATGGTGTAATATTAATTCCCATCCTTGGAACATGAATATCGGCTTTGCCCTCTAATTAATCAAGATGTTATATAACATTACAGGTACAGTGGCCTTGGAACTTCAGCACTCACAGGGAGATTCTGAGCTCGACAACCTGACTCGCCAGGGCAGTAAGCGGGCCAGGCTGAGTTTGCCAAAAGGTCTGAAGATCCAGAGTTTGCAGAAGCGCCCCAGCATTGCACCAGTCCCTGCCTTCATAGATGCTGACACCGACCAGTTCAATCTGGCCGGATCCGACTCGGAGTCTGATGATCACGATGAGGGTCAGGAGGAAGAGGAGGACCAGTTTCCAGAGTGAGTCGGCCATCTTGTTGTCCATATGGGACCTGGGGGCATGTTGTCTCCTCTGTGGTATCCAAGCATGTTGCCCATCTGGAAGCATTTCACTGAATGTTGTCAATCTGAGCATGCTGTCCAGCTTGGAGTATTTGAAAGAAAGTTGTCCATCTTGGAGAATGTTGTCCATCTAGGAGTACGTATCTGTGAGCATGTTGTCCATATGGGAGCATATGTTGTCCATATGGGAGCATAACTATGTTGTCCACCAGGTCTGGACAGTAAGGATTGTCGGCCTGCCCGGGAGCAGATGAAATAGCTACAGGCCAAGTAGTTGCACAGGGACAAGTGCCTCAAAAAGTTAATGTAGTGCCCTGTCCACGCATTGCCAATCTGGGACGATATTTTCCATCATGAAAATATTTTATATTTGGCTAATTTTTATTCGATAATAACAAAACTAGTGACTCATTTCAGTAACATGATTCCACACATAAAATCCATTTTATAATATTATCTATGTATTATATTTAGTAGTTGATGTATTTGATGTCTGTTTTCGTGATGTTGACAGGTATGTCCGAGGGTTTCCCCCAGTCACACCGTATGTGGGCACCAGCCCCACTCTGTGCCATCTGCTACGAGAGAAACGGCCCCTATGTTGTTTGCAACTTGTGCAGGTACAACCAACGTATCATGCAGTTTAGTACAAAATTCATACAATCAGTGGCTGGATGTTGTCCGTGGCCTAGTAGAGGATCTGGTACATGGTGCTTCTTTTCAGTCCTTTCTCATTCAGCTCTGAATGCAGTGGTTGCATGTCTCGTTACAGTTACACATATTGATTTATTATTTATTAGCAGTTTGCATGTGTCACGAAAATAGATGTCTGTAAATATTTTTTTTGTAAATACCAGGCATGGCAGGATTTGCGGAAATCCGCCAATTTATTTGTCAAGGAGTCGATTTATTTGCCCTGGATGTGACATAGGGCCTGCAGCCAGGGCTTGTTTTTCTGCTAAATTCACAATAGTCTGTTGGCTGAAATGTAGACTGATGTATGTCAGGCAAATGGCAGTATCCCGGTTATGGTATCATCGCAAATGGGTGAAAGATTCCCGCAGCAATGTTAAACTCCATAATCACCCGGTTATGGTTGTTTAAAAAAAAATATGTTGAGGTCAAGGTTCAAATGCCACTTTTGGATAAATAGTGATCTTTCTCATCGATATTCTCATTGCTTCTGACCTTTCTTCAACTCTGGCACATGTTCTGCACAATGTAACAGAGGACCGTTCTTATCCTGCGATTCAAACCCGAGTTTCTGTATTGTGAGTTCAATGCTCGTCTGACTGAGCCAAAGGGGTAACCCCCACTGGCCGAGACCAGTGGGAGCATGCTGTATCACACCTGGCTACATTAACATGTCTGACTGTGGTAATCGAAGTAGAAATGAGATGCAATTGTGAAGGGAGCAGCCAGAAAGCCAGTTCTCCACTCACCATCCTTGGTTACAACCGTGTCTGTACATAATAAAAGTTGGATGGGTCTTCATGTCTACGGACACCAGCTCACAGATGCTACTCTTGATACTGAATAATATAGACGTAAATACATTCAATGATTATCATCAACTGAAGCTTGGTCTACCTTGCAGCAACAAGAATATCCCCGAACATTTTTGTGGAATATATATCGGTCATTTTTTATTGTGGGGTCTAAATTTATTCCTGAAAATAACATCTCCAACGGATTCATTATTTTGAGATAACTCATTGTTCCAAGCAAGCTCAATGCAGACAGCATGACCATTTTGGAACAGTTTACTCTGATTCTATAAATACAACATGACCTGAGGTAATAAACATCTACGTCTTTTGCTGGTTCTTATTTTGTCTCTTTCTCGTTTCTCTGTCTTGATATGAATGGATCATATTGTGGTTCAGTCTTCAGTGTTTCTATATTTTCTTGAAGTGTCTGTGTTTGTATTTCTTCTCAGTCTTGTGAAGTAATGGATTTGGTCAGCAACTGGCATTCCTTGTAAGATCTTGTCAAATAATGTATTTACTGTGTACCGTAATGACCCTAACAATTTGAACACTTAAATCAATCACAAAAAAATAATAAAAAATCTGACCCTAAAACATGAACATGACCATTTGTTTTCAAATCATAATTTTTTAATTATGTGAATACAATCTTTCTTTTTTTTAAATTTAAAAATATAATTCATTTTTAAAGAGTTTAATTTATTTACTATTTCATTTACAACGATATTTTTGTACTTTAATTTGGTTCTCCCTAAATATACAAACAGATAATTTTCGTATTTTTCTAATAATTCGAACAGCTTCAAATTTTACTATTTTCTTCTGTTTGAATTATTAGGGTAATTACGGTATATCTGATGACACATTAAATCTGCACTTGGAAAGTAGTTCATTGCTTGAAATATCGGTATGCATTTAAATATTGTTGCAATGGCTCGCTGGTTGCTTTTAGATGCATTTATAGGGCATTTGTAGGGCATTTGTAGGGAAAGTATTTTATGACATATCTTAATCATGATATATAGTAAAACATGTAATTGAATATTATCAAATTGATGAATGTCCACTGTGATGTCACGGAGTGAGACCTCATGTGCATGTTACTATACAATATTTTCTCACGGCCTCCATTTGATTCATGTAGTCGTGCACCCACTGTGATGCTAAGTGCACCAAGGAATACCATTGGCCAAATCCTGCAGTGATTGTTGCCGCTGACTATGCCAGCAACGGCCTGTACAACTTCATCGTGCCACTGCGCTCCCACGCTCGCCCAAAGAAGTCCCTCAGCCCTATTGTCCTTCTCTTAGAAACTGAGTAAGTCAACATCTCCTCCATTTTCTTCATCAGGTTTATAACAACTAGCCCCAAGATTACGGAACTTTTTGAATACGATTTCATGCTCAAGCTCAAATTGTATATGAACAACACTTTGAGTTGATCATGAAATCGTACTCAAAGAGGATTAGAAATCCCGGGGGCCAGGTGTTGGTAACTGTTTCCAAGGTCTTTGACAAATCTTCAGAGCCATCTGTCCAGTTACTACTTATACCAGTATTTTGGATTCTGCGATGGTATATTGATGTACATATTACTTATTAAAGACACACAATCATGTTTTGTTGACATTTTATGGTCAAACACATTTTACCTGAAAGTATGTACTTTTTATTTTGTCTACATAAGTATATTGGGAAACAAGCATGTCCCACTGGTTTTCAATGTTTTAATTTGTTTTAAAAAATCTCTTTGTATTAACCCTTAGAGTGCTAATGACACTCTCTAAGGGCTAAAAATTGTCAGATACAAATTAACCCTCTCCATGCTGAAGGCAATCGGAGATGCGCTAAAGAGCAGTACCTATGCCTAATCCAGCAGGGAGAGGGTTAACTAACTGTGAGTTACAGAGTTGTATATTGTTGTCCACTTCAGACCAGAGCTGTCATTCCTGGAGACAATCTGCTACTTTCCACTCGTGTACTGGATGAAGGGATCTCTTGACAAGTGAGTTTGTATGGGTACCCGGAAGGATGAGATGGGCATATGAATGATAATCTTGTAGCACCTTGACCGACAGCTTGCATACTCCTCAGGGAATTGAGAAGGGATCAAGGGCACACAGATCCATTGACTGGGGCATTAATGTAGTGCTATGAGCATGCTTTCGAGCATGGATTTGGCGCAATATAAATGTTCACATTATTATTATTATTATTATTATTATTATGGAAAGACATTCACTACCAGCAGATACTTGGTAGAAGAAACATCAGTATCTGTCGATTCGGAAACTACTGCATCCTCCCCAGGGAGTTGAGAAAATAATGTGTGGACATTAATTCATTAACTTGGGTAATAATGTGGCCATATGAGTATGCTGTCCAGTGTGGATTTCATGCATTATAAATTATTATTATTTTTATATCTGTTTTTAAATAAACAGTAATACTGGTGATAACAATATTGTTTATTTAAAACACTTCTTCTTCTTCATCCACGATATTGATAAGATGCACTGTCTGTAGTGGCAATGCAGTTATCATCCTTGGTCTTGTCAGTACCAGCCGGTGCTTTGAAAGCTTCTCTAAACCCCAATGAAAAAAAAAATGAAAAAAAATAAAATATTGTATAATAAAGTAGAAGATGTTTTACGAAGTGCCATTGTTGTTGTAGCCTGGACGACCTGCTGCGCGCAGGAATCAACCACGCAGGCAACGTGGTGATCGTCAACAAGGAGATCTCCACGTCGCAGGAGGAAGAGACGTTGGCCGACAGCAACACCATCGTCTCCGTGCAGACCATCTTCAGACTGTTCCCCACGGCCAACCTCATCACGGAGCTGTCTCAGGCCTCCAACATGAGGTTCATGCAGTTCAGAGCAAAGGACCGCTATGCCTTGTCAATATCAAAACTAGAGAAGGTACGTAGTATTAGCTAACGGCGTGATTTCCGGGGTGTACGGGTTTTTAGAAGCTGAAGTTTCTCATATACCCTGAGACTGAAGGTCGAGGGGTGTACGAGAAATTTCATCTTGTATAAAAAATTGTAAGCGAACTTGCGAATATTCCTGGAAAATGTTTTTCTAACGTACGAGTCAAGGTTGGCCGTCATGATGTCACAGTGATCATGAGGTCATAACTTTTAACTATGGCCAAACGGGGGTGTACAAGTTTTTCCAAGACACCTATCAGCCAATCGCTAGAATTGTCACATATTTGGATAATTTAATTTAACTATTTTATTTTTTTAATTGGATCAGTTAAGAACATGAATATACCTAAACTTACATATGCTAAATAAAATGAATGATAAAAATATATCAAGTACTGTTGTCTGATATATTTAGAAATCCAGAAATAATATCATCTGCTTGATTATGGCTAGAAAAACAACACAAAGTCAATGACGTTCCCAACAAATAATCGGAACGAGTTCCTACTTCGACATAATTAATAACATATTTACTGCACCAATATATGGGGGAATCCTCAACGTCAAAATTTGAACACTTGTTGCACAAGAAATGGGAACACTATAAACCTATACGTCCTACTAAATATTTATTGTTTCAATACGTCACACTTTGAAACAACATGCTGGTTTAATAAATGGCTATTAATTAAAAACAGAATTTAAATATAATTAATTTTTAAACAGTCCATTTATTTACCATTTCATTTACAACCATATTTTACAATTAAAATTAATTGACGACCATGTTACAATTAAAGACTGCACCTGGACCCCGTTTCACAACGGCCTCCTAACTATTTAGGAGCTCCTAAACCAGTCCTAAGTGTTGTCACCTCCTAACAAGCGTTTCACGACGACGTCACAAGTCGTATCCCTTCTTAAATCGGCATCTAACTTAGGAGGTGATAAACTGGGTCATAAA
>JAUTBT010036052.1:0-18018 GCA_032361225.1 Lepetodrilus schrolli
TGTGTGTGTGTGTGTGTCTGTGTGTGTGTGTATGTATGTGTGTGTATGTGTATGTATGTGTGTGTGTGTCTGTGTGTGTGTATGTATGTGTGTGTATGTGTGTGTGTGTGTGTGTGTGTGTGTGTGTGTGTGGATGTGTGTGTGGATGTTTATATTACTTCTGACAAGTAAGATATGAACATGTATTGTATTTCACCACAATCATCATTTTCAATTTATCATCAGCTTTATCATCATTACTATCACCATTATCATCTTCCTAATGACATCTTTCTATTCATCGTTCAACATTATGTATTGACATGTGCCAAATTGCCAAAGGATATACCTATCATGTCGTATTATTACATGAACGTGGACGTGTACTGCTGCATCAGTATCAGTGATACATTCATAACCAAAGTAAACCACCTTGTATTTAATTATTAATGTACATAGCATGATCACATGTGCAATATATTCCGACGACATGCATACTAGAAGAATGCATGGCATAATTACATTAAAGTGAATAATTGTTTCTCGTGAACGTTCACGATACAATGTGTATGTACAATGTAATCTACATTAAAGATAAATATAATTTATTAATATATCTTTAGTTTTAATTTCATACTTCTTAATTACATTATTTGTTTCACGTCGATAACGATGAAGCATTTACTTCGTCTCGTGTTTAACTTTTGTTGTAGTTCTATTTACTGTGCACGTATACGCAGTATATTATATGGATACGTTAATGAAAAGAACGATTGTGTTATTGTTTAACAGAGTCTAACATAGTCAGTCACACATAGACATGTACAATTTTGAATTCAATTATGACATTGACTAACATTAACGATCACCATGCACAACGCTCAAGCAAACACAACCCTGCATACGAAGAACACCGAGACCTAAACAACCTCTTCAACGTAGCTTATCTGGGTGACGGTTATAGATGATTTACGTAGAAGTATATTTTAAATTGCAGATCTCATATCTTGGTAAATGCTGTAATGGAAACCTTACGAGATGTATACATGATAAAAATAGGAATTACCGCAAGCAAATGGATGAGGGCTGTGGACTGTGAATCTGTCACTCCGGTATAGTTTTACACCCGGGTCTCATGTAACACGTGATGTTAAATGAAATTCAATACAGTGGCATGCACTATATGTGTTAAGATGTAGTGTATAACGTAAACAACATGACTGTTATAGTCAGAAATCTTCCTTTTAAACTATTCAAAATTCAGAAAGAAAAGATTAGAGTGGAATATGTAACATATTTGTTTTGCCGGTACGTTATATATATTAAAACTTAAAATTATAACATACATTAGACGTGTGCTGTATGCTACTTTAGCTACTATATACTATCTGAAGTGACATAAGTCGATTTCTGACAAGGAGGAACAAAATGTCATTTTTCTAAATATAGTCCTTATGCTGACACTTTGTTTAATATTGTAAATAGATTAATAAATAAAATAAGTTAATCTTCCTGTGGGCTGATATTCAACAATCAGACTTTATTAATAGAGTGCATTTAGAAATGTTAAATCGCCTGCTTTACGATATTATTCGAAGGGTTTGCGCCATGTTTACCGAATACCGAGTCTAATGACAATAACAAACATGTCAACTACTTGGAGAGGTTTAGTACACACTAGTAGTTGGCAGTTCTTGCAATACATCTTGAATAGCGTTTATGATAGGAAGTTCTGAAACACACATACATGCAAACACACGAGACCGTTGACACTGATGAAAACAGTAATCTATTGCTATACAGTATAGTATTGAGGTAAATGTAATTCTTGAAATACATTAAACACGTGGTTATATATTAGTGGTGTAACCATATACTAGAAACAATAATTTACCTGGGAAATTAGACTCTTTCTTTTGGGAAAGATAATCGATATGATGTGAATGTTTAATTATATCTCATATTTATCCGACGTGCATACCTAAAAAAGAACATCTACAACAATGTTTGTATAATATGGCACCAAAATACAACCCTACAACCACACACAACCACCACAACCATACAACACCCCACAACCACACACCACCCTACCACACACCACCCTACCATGCACCACCCCTACAACCACACACCACCCCACAACCACGCACCACCCATACAACCACATATCACCCCCACCCCACCCTACAACCACACACCACCCCCCACAACCACACACCGCCCACTCAATCACCAACCCAAATACATCAGAAAGAAAGATATGAAACCATAGTTTAGTTCTATAGGCAAAACTACAGGGAAGCTATGGTAATAGACAAGTCCGTGCTGTACATCTACAAGAGCTGACGATAGCAGTCCCGTGAAGTGAAATATAAACACAACCTGCTCTTATCTATACACGTAGGCTGGTTCTGCATTTACTTTGAAAAACAATTCAATCTCGTTTCGATTCGGCATCCATCATAAGAACAGTGTTTATAGTATTCAGACGTAGGGGGCTACGCACTTTAGACTCTCTGATGTGCTTTAAGTTAGAGAATGTGCTCGTATCTGTACGCCAAGGAACTTGCTACACCTCTTTGTATCATGTATATTTCAGTTATGACAAATGCTTCTAATTCACAGCCTCCCACATTTACTCTTAATACATGAAAGATATTTTGTTTGAAGACATACTAGTGAACTGATATATGACGCCACCAGTCATGACAAAAACAGTTTAGATATACACAGAGAAAACATACCTGAAGTTTTAATCATAACTAATGTGGAAAAGTATAAATACTGCAGTTAATACATATCTAAAATAATAATAAATACATAATTTTGTATGTTACAACTTCCTACGCAAGTATTTAACTACATTTTTATCGGTTTTACGAATTTCCTTTAGACTGGCCGGAGTCATTCTCGAGAGCCTGGCCATTATTTGACGGATGTTAAGTAGGCATAATAGCCGGGGTTTCGAGGAATGTCCGGAATATAAGAATCACAGTGGAAACAAATAGTTATTATGCTGAACATAAGGCTACACGTTCTGCGCCGTCATGGTTCGTGACTACACATTGGAGACCTGGATGAAAGAAGTAACATCTTTCATACAACCAACACTGAACTCAAAATATGGAAAGTTCCCATTGACCGTGCACTCCTGTGACACCATGTCAAGGTATTATCTATCTTGATGAGATTGGAGTAATAAGACATTAGATTTATTCCTAGCTGACTGGCGTGCGTATTTGGGAATTAATCTGATTGTATTTCTAGCACCAATAATCTGATCCATTCAGCAAGATGACGATAGTTTATTTGGTATCGGGTCAAAACTGGCTAATGGTTTGTATCCTGAAGCAATAGAACTGTCGGTGCGGTTTGATGAGACAGTGTTAACGTGATCTACTGGCGATAACTGAGACAGCATACTAGAAATCAATTCTAATTTACCCTATACAAGTGAGAATGTCCCATAGCCGATTGAATGTTTAATCCAGGTTGGTTCTCATACAAACGTGAATATTGAGCTATGATCTCCACCTAGACGCTAAAATCTGTACATGCATGTATCGATTGATGCCTATTTTCAATGCATGACGTTATGATTGACATTTTAATGAATATTCCTTCGTCGGATAACGCTGCTTGAGCTAGTTAATGTTTACTTATAACTTTCCAATAATTATAATTTGCTTGGTTGATTCGAGAAATAAGTAGGATGAACTTTCTACACTAACATTACTACGACTACCGATTGTAGATTCCGGTAATATTTTTATCTATTAAATCCCATATAAAGGCACCACTTATGACGCCATCCCTAAAATATGTAAACACACAGTAATGAATAATGCATAATAATGTAAATACATGTATAAAACAAAAACAGTATGTCGTAAATGTACTGCAGTTTGGTTTCCGGTATGGGAAAGAATATATCGTAAATGTACTGCGGTTTGGTTTCCGGTATGGGAAAGCTAATGTAAACCCAATCCTGTACCTCTGTATTGGCATCTTGTATTGGGATCTGAAGACAATTTGATTATTAATACACACATCATGTACCCTTCTGCGTACTCGCTATCTTGTCCACATTTTGTATATATTTGTATTTACGACAAGACAATTCTCTAAACATTCACATATCGTAGTGGCTCTTTAGACTCTGTATATGTATATTGATGTAATGCCCAAGTAGTGTAATGGTGATCCAGGACAGATGTTTCAGTGTGCTAGTTTGGAGCAGGCTGGTGTCTGTTGGATGATGTAATAAGTCACACCCTGGTGAACTTAGGACACATTTACACGATTCGGTATTGAAGACGTGAGGCTAACACCAATGCTAACTTACGTATAGCATTATCTACGTTAATTATGTCCATACAAGACAAGACAAGACAAGACAAGACAGGACGATATTTATTTCAGAATTGCAGGCCTCGTGACCCAGAGTACATATAGAATTTAACAAATCTGTTTCACTTTTTTTTTTTACATTGGCAAATTTATGTTAAGGAAGATTTTAGTACAGGAAGAGTTTCATTTGTTAACAGTTGAATTAATTTTAATTTCGAGGGAAAATGATAATAATACTGTGGAATATATGCTTTCCTACTGATTTCATAAAACGGACAAACTAAAAGAAAATGATATTCGTCTTCAACTTGATTAAGATTACATTTAGTACACAGAATATGATTCATGTTAACATGTTCATTATAACACAATTGCTAAATATTCAACTTGTGTGACAAGCATCTGAATTTACACAAGGCATAACGTAATGATAGTACTCTAGTGATGACCATACAACACTCATGGTGACTATAGCACTAGTGATGATCATACAATACTCTCATGGTGACCTTAGCACTCTAGTGATGACCATACAACACTCATGGTGACCATAGCACTAGTGATGACCATACAACACTCATGATGACCATAGCACTAGTGATGACCATACAGCACTCATGGTGATCATAGCAATAGTGATGATCATGGCACTCTTGTGATGACCATATAGCACTCATGGTGACCATATCACTCTTGTATCTCGTAGAGGATGAGAGTTTTATGAAAGGGTGTCCTGTCTTGCCATGGACCCCAACTTCCACAATATACGAGGGCTTACTGTATGTATTCAGGCTTCTCGTCGTGTCCATGCAGATGGCGCAATGTTCCTAGTTAAATTTACTGTACGCCCATTGATTGGACACGTTCTTATCTTAACACTGCAAATTCAGCTGAATAAAAATCGTTTCTAATTACAAATGTTCAATGCTGTATTCATGCAGCATTGTATAAACAAAATAATTTGCCACAACTATTAAATGTTTTATACCTAACCTGGAATGTAGTGATGGTTAGTTAATCAACTGCAAATGCCTATAACAAACAAACACAAAATCAATAAGGAATTACAACCAAAACGTATATGCGTTATATGTGCATCATGTTGCCCTCATACCAGTCTCACTCCAACCTGTCCATGTCCCATATCCCACACGAAGCAATCCCAGATGCCAATCAATTCAAGAGCTATTATTAAGACCGCAACAAGTGTAACCGAGAGCCTACTAACCACCAGTGCGAAATTATGTGCCGCGACTCTGGGGGTCATCTTCCCGAAGTTATTGTGTACGTAACGACGGCGTTGTAAACTTCCGTGAATATTAGACTGTCAACTGTGATCATTTGTGATTTGCAATTCTTTGTAACTTTTTATTTTCTCAAAACCACCCACGGTGGTACACGAGAAGATGTATACACGTGTAGCACTCTCTATAACTTGATATGGAGATTACGTTATAGAATGTTCAGTTTAGAACTATCTTAAAGAATAGGAAATCAATGTTACTACGTTCGTACCCCTAGCAACGCGCCTGTCGAAAATAGATATGTCGTTTATTCAAACAGATGAATAATTCAGATTATTAACTATCTTATTGCTATTGTTCTTCACCGTCCTCGTTCTCATATTCATTCACTCATATGTCCATTTAAACCTTTACGAATAGAACCAAGAGTATGCCGATTATGTTTCTCGTTTCTACTTCAAACAATCTAAATGTATACAGAGATATGTTGATATGATATAGTTCTCCAGCAACGTAGTGCAACATAGTTAAATTATTTATATACATGTATTGTCAATATATGTATACTATTGTTAGATTAACAAATACATAAGACATCGGGATATCACATACAAATTAGCATGTGAATCCATTTCTAAAGCACAATGTATGTTTTTATGGGAATATTTGTTTATTTTTCTTATTATGGATATCGTGATTGAGTTACGCTTACTAAAAGGAGACAACCGTGTTTAAAAGGTCAAATTTTATCCATTAATTTATTGAAAAGATGAATGCTGTGTTTGTACTATTTACACGATTTATGAGAGTTATGTACATACAAACCATAGCACAATTATGGATTTCTTCTCTGCGTGTACTTATTAGAAGATAGTCTTCAATACGTTGACCTGTATGTAAATGTAATACATATACGTAACTCCGTGCAAGGAAAGACGAGTGTTTACACTTTTGTGATTTATCGAAGAAAAATATGTTTGTGCATGCCACACGGTTCCGCTGTGTTAACCATCTGGGCCCGGTCGCGGGATAGTTAGAACCCATTTCAGAATTTTAGGAACCCACTACAAGTGTAAGTCCATTGCATGAAGCACTTTTATCGCTGTAATACTTGAGAATATCGTTAGTTAAAACTATTGTAGCGATAAAAGTGGTTCGTGCAACCAGATTTACATTTGTAGTGGGTCCCTACAGTTTGACAGTCAGTCGTGGCTACGACTGGTCTGAGCCCATGGCCAATTGGAAATTTAAGTGGAAAGAACAGGAAACAATTTGACGCCTGCATGCCGTCCATCAAAAGGCAAGGACACATACGTACACAATCAGATTATATGAATAGGTTCATATGCAACCTCAGAGGCTATTTCAATATCGTACACAATAGTCTATACTTTCATCCGTTATCCTCTGATGCACTAATTGGTCTCCCGCTCTTGCGTGCCCTATATCATAAACCCCTTCCTCTGGTGTTGAAGAATTAAAACCCATCGTAGGCCTACAGAGATGATTTAAAAGAATAATTATATAATTACTAACTTTCTGCCTCTGGATATGCTTGTGTATTTGTATATCCTCTGATACACTAATTGATCTCCCGCTCTTGCGTGCCCTATATCATAAATCCCTTCCTCTGATGTTGAAGTATTAAAACTAATCGTAGGCCTACAGAGATGATTTCAAAGAATAATTATATAATTACTAACTTTCTGCCTCAGGATATGCTTGTGTATTTGTATAATATATATGAAAGGAAGACAAACAAACTCGTTTTTATAACGCAACCACACGGTTACAAGCGATTATATTAGCCCACACCTATATTTGTGGCGAAATGCAAATTACAAATTTACCATTTTACAAATTTATTATTTAATACCCGGTAATAATTATTCTATGCACTCACCGTGATGAGTCATGGTTGGTGAATTTGTCAATGTGACGATCGATATTTTTCATTGCTAAAGCCAAATGTAGCATTCAGGATAGTAATTGATTTAATTGTTTTACACCAAGAGCATTTTAAGATAAGATGTGTGTTAGCTCTAACCCCCCCCCCCTCCCCCCCCCCACCCACCACCATTAGTAATCTATACAAGACAAACCTTTTATCATTACATATCTCAAATCAATATTTCTGTTTCTCTTAGTGTCATGCGTAACTGGGAGCTTACATTTTCCTTTTTTATTTCATTAATTATCCCTATGTTATCACTAAGCCATTACTTAACACTATTGCGTAGTCCCTGTCGGGTTTCTATCAATGAATAAATAAAAACACGTTTTTTTTATTGTGAGAATGCCAACAGGAGAGTAGTTTGCTACTGTTAGTGGACCATACAACGTACATTTTCTAGTGATTCTGATATCCCAGTGGTGTAACTTACTCGAGCTAGAAATAACGAGGAAAAAATAAATAAATAAACACCAAAACATTCAATTCAAAACATTCAAAAATACCTATACTACTACTACTATTACTACTACCACTACTACCACTACTACTATTACTACTACTACTACTACTACTACTACTACTTTTACTACTACTATTACTACTACTACTACTATTTGCATTTATATAGCGTACCATTTACAATGGCAGCTAGTGGACCACCTCCGTGGCGTAAGGCCGGAGTGTGGAAGGTCGTGGGTTCGATTCCCGGTCGCGTCAAACCAAAAGATGTTAAATGGTGGTACTTATTGTTCCCCGTTTAACATTAAAGGGGTAAAGCAAGCACTGGTCGGCTCGGAGATTGCCTTAACGAGTCCCCGGGTACCCGGGGCCGAGTCGGGTATATCAAATACTCGAGTCCAAACTCAGGACTCGAGGACCTGCAAGGGAAATAACTTCATGTAGTAGACGTTGTTCAAAATTAAAATATACATATCAAAGTACAGTGCGGAATGTGAATAATATTTGAAATACATAAAGGCATAATATATGAGATTAGCAATACCTGTACAATACTGAATTTTTTTGATACGGTTCACATACCAAACGAAATATGAAAGCACGTCAGTGTAGGCTATACTACTAGGGCTATACTCTACCACTGAGTATACAGAATTTACATTAGTAGGCCTACATTGGTACATTCCATACAAACATTGCAAATGCTGGAGATGGGCAACACTAAGTAAGAATGAATAAATACAAACATAAAAACACCTAAATTGTTTCGCTGTGATCTATAGCCTATAAAATTGAATGACTAGATCTAATTAATATATTGGCTTTGTTCCTTGACATCCTTTACACTACGTGACCACGCGGCCAGAGCGTGCGGACGTCGGAGAAAACCTAAAGAAAATGTTTTAAATTGCGCAAAGCTTTTGATGCACCAAAATAATTTAAAAAAATATTTATTAACATTAAAAATATGTCATATTAAGCAGCTGAATATTGCTCGTCTTATATTTCTGTCTTTATCAGTATCAAATAAATACAGTATACAGTATATATTTAGATTTGGTTGTTTTCAGCCATTGTGCTTCACTTAAAAATGAACGATCCACAGATGGTCGGATTCTCGAGTCTGAGTCGGGTCCAACCCCCGGGATACCCGAGTCCGAAATAATGGACCCGTTCAGCCCTACTCGGAATCAGTATACTGTGTCTGAGTGAGGTATCCATGTGGGGTGTCTGAGTGGGGTATCCATGTGGGGTGTTTGAGTGGGGTATCCACGTTCTATCTCTGGCATGATACTCCACGTGAGCTGGCACTATAAGAATGGGTGGACATCAGACTACTACAAGCAGAACATATGCATGCAAGCCATGATAGGAATGAAAGAATCTTGAAACTAGATCTAAACCCAAAATAAGTTGCCGGATTCCTCCTGCCCTAAAACTGACCAGTCGTGATATAAGTGAAAGAATCTTGAAAGCGACTTAAAACCCCAATTAAATTTTTTTAAATTTAATTAAAAAGAAATATATATATAATTTAAAAAACAACAACACCAATATATGTGCACATTTTGCATTTTACCTCTAAACTTCACCATCGAAATGTGAAGCACAAATGCAAAAATACGAGTGGCCTAACAAGCATATACCCAGTGCTGTGTTTTGCATCTAAACATATTTCAGAAATCGATGAACAGGCATTACCATACACGTTAGCGTGAAGTGCATAAGCTCAGTGTCCCTTACAGACTTCACCGGTATGGCTGGGTCAAGGAAACGGCTGGTATTACTTTTTGCTACAGGTTAGTAAGAATATTTACATCACGTTTGTATATATATATATATATATATACTTGTACAATGCATAGGTCTCAGTAATAATAGAGTATAACAATCGTATTTCTATTGAGTCTATATTTTATATTCGGGATATTCATACATTGCATTGCATGCATGTCCCAGTATACGATATAAATGAACATAATTGTAGCTAGTCTTTTTTGATTTGTGGGCAGTTGCATGGAAGTCTCAATGATTGTATCGATATTGTAAGATTGTATCGATATTGTTTTTATTATCTCTCTTTTTTACATCACAAATAAATACCAAATTGTTCACAGATTATGTATACAGATACGATACATGGAACCGTATCTTTTAATGTCCGCTGTTACACATGCTGTTTGATAATATTGTTTAAGGAATTCATACAAATAATAGATGGCATGTTGACCACATTTCCCCAGATTTCGCAACGTTATCTATTGTAAAGAACATGTACAGGGGCGTAGCTTGGTTTAAATTAATGTGTAGGCCGAATCATCAATGCTAGGGGGGGGGGGTCTGGGGGTTGTCGGATGTGTCATTGTGTTTAAACTTTTGGAAAAAGTGTAAGCCGCGGCCTACACGGCCTATAGGAAGCTACGCCCGTGATGTAAGTGTACATGTGACGAGACATATGGTAGTAATATAAGCTTTCAGATCACCCGATCACTCTGGACAAGTGGAAACAGGGGAATATTATTTTTCACATGACATCTGAATATTAATAACAAGGGCAAACATATTTGATCTGGGAATTCCAGTATTATTCTTTGTTAATCAAGACTATAGGTAGTTCCCAATTTTCGGAGCTATGTGAATTGTATACGGCCGGGGGATTAGTTCGTTTGGGCATTACCGTTACTAGTATTCTTCAACATGCCAAGCCAGTAAAAAAGGTTTGTGTAATAATCCCAGGCCTCGATTTCTCGAAACAAACTTTTGTTTGAGATTTTGCTCAGCTGAGATTTCTCCCATTGACTCTGTGCTGCAATCTGAGTCTGGAATTGAGTTTTTTTTACAGCACTGAGTCACTGGGAGATCTCAGCTGAGCAAAATCTCAAGCTCAAGTTTTGTTTCGAGAAATCGGGGCCTCATCAAGCACATTTTCCCCCCAGAGTCCTCGAAATATTATATGTTGACCACCTAGATGAAGAAATGGCGTGTAATTGTAAGCGATAAAAAGCTCAAATTATAATTGATTCATTTTGATTATTTTGATAGTACTAGCAATCTTTTATATGTATCCATTGCTATAAAGTTATATATAATTTTAGCCAAAATGTCCTTTGGATTTGAATAACTATTAAATTTAATGGCTGTCCACGTGCTCAATACTATTACAAACCCATAAAAATTCGCTAATAGTTTTCTAGTTAGATCTTCTGACAAATTACCCAGTGTTTATTTTCATACCAGTTACTGCTTTTAGCAAATTCCTTATTAAAACATAGCCTCAGTCTCAAAATATCTGCTTATAGAGTAGAGCCTTGCTATTCCGTACAGGCTGCTAATTCCGTACACGTCTGGATAAAGAGTATTCTCATTTCCCCTATTAGTTTTTGTCTGACATTTACTTCCCTTTTACTGGTAAAAGAACAATACAGGTGATAATCATAGAGGTTGACCCAAGAAGGTCATATAGTAACAGATATGTTTCTGACCCAAACAAATTTATTGGCACCACTATTGTGATATTTGGTTTAAAATCATATATATTTGACCTTGAACTGACCTTGACCATGGCCATTAAAATCGGGCAGCCCCCTCCATATCAAGATATATTGGAACTCAAACAGCTGTTCAATAACCGGTTGTCTCCCTTGACTATACTGACTCGCGCTTCCATAGGGAAATCACGCTATATAGACACGTTTTCGTACATATCTTGAAATTGATGTTACTAAATCCCCATTACAAGTAGATTCTAGTAGAATGGTATATTGCAAAGATCTGAATCATGTTTTCATGATTATTCTCTAAAAATTACAACCGTCATTTTAACGTCAAATTTGCCTGTCGGCATAAAATTAATACAGAGATACGATCCCTGACCACCGACGGCGGCAAAATGAGAAATTCACCGACTTATACTCAACCAATATCCTAATACAACCGACAAGCACATGATTACACCTTCATCTTTCTACCAATCGCATCTATCCAGTAGTTTGTTACAATTAGGGACCGTCATTTTAACGCTAGATAATATTCTACAACCGGTGTCGATGCAAAGGTGAGTCCTCACGCATTTCCCCCGAATTTAACAAATTATACACGAAGTACTAGTTGGCAACCTCCTCATTTATACATGCAAAACATTGTACATGCATATTAAATTAAAGTAAATTAAGATGTTAAGTGTTATTTAGACATTTTCTAAGAATAATTGATGCATACGAACTCGCCAGCGAGCAGTAATTTGTTTATGAGTGTATTTCGCCTAAAACTAACCCGTATAGCCACTGGATGACATAAAGGGAGAGAACTCTGTCCAGGCCCACTCGCATAGTTTGAATAGATATTGATATGTAAAATGCCTTGTATTGTTCTAAGGTATAACTGTACCAAATTTGGTGCTTTGGGCCAGCGTGTCACGATCAATCCTCTAAGCCACCCTCCACTGTTAACAGTTGTGACCTCATAGATCACTGTGACGTCATGACGACCGCTATGGTAGAAAGGCAATATGCCGTTGTCATAGCAGCGGGAAACAAGTGAATTATTTGTAAACCTCCCAGGCGGGGTATATGGATATTTGGAAAAGGCACGTAAACAGAAGAAACTTACATGTAAGGTAGGACAATAACTTATATGTCATTATTATTAAATCTTGGTTTGTTTCCGCTATTTTGTGTTTTGGAGGATGGCGAATGGACGGTAGGCATTCGTACACCAAAATGGATGTAGCATAGTTAAAGTGAGCGGCGTTGCCGGACCAGTCGTCTATGATGCAAATAATAATAATAATAATAATAATTATTATTATTGTTTTACGTCGCAGCGGGAATATTTCACCCATAGGCGACATATAATGAATGAAATGATTCGTGGGTGCGATCTGAATAACTAGTAAAGAACTAGTTCATCCAGCAGAGAATGCGTACTCGGAAGGAGAAGGATGATGAAGTTCACAATTTAGTCACTAAGCCGCTCCACTATATTAATCCCGGATTGTCGAGTATTCCCTATTAGTGGAGCGGCTTAGTGACTAAATTGTGCACATTGGGTTAAAAGGATGAAACTTAGCAGATAGGTTCTTCACCCCAGTACAAGAAGATATTGATATGGGGCCAACCGAAATTTTCCAATATGGCTACCAAATCCAAGATGGCGATCATAGATTTGATTATATTTAGATATTAATCAACATAACACATATTATTGTTCACAAAACACTTTCAAATGATGTACTAAGGTACTTTATCTTCCTTGTGATACTATACAAATAATGATTTACCTGAAACCTTCCAAAATGGACGCGAAATTCAAGACGATCACCACCATAAAATACATCATTTTCTTAAAAAAGAAGATGGCAAGTACGACAACGTCATCAATATCGACAGTTCTTATTAGAACATGTCAGACAACCACTGAACTATGCATTTATTAGATTTGTAAATGGTTTCAACACAGTGTAAACATGGTAAACAAACATATTGTGGTGGCCATATTGGATTTGTTATCCATATTGAAAACGGTTACTAATCTACTCACATCAATTAAATGAAAATAGTCCATGGGCTGGGAGAGTCTATCGTGCACTTTGTTGAAAATAATGTTTATAATTGACAATATGTCTAAAAATGCTGTATTTTATCGAATTGTGGCGATCGTCTTCTCTGGCGACCATATTGATTTTTTTCAGGTGAATCATGAATAATTCTTTTAACCCAAAGTGCACAATTCGGTCCTTTTTTTGACACTTAGCCGCTCCACTATAAAGTAGCAATGAAAGTACATCAGACTCCCGTTTTCAAGGATGTTCATTGATAAATTTAGAAGCCCTGTACCCTTATTTCTAGACAAATTACGTAAACATCAAATGCCAGTAAAATATAATTTCAAAGACATTACTTGATTCCCAATTTCGAGAATTAATACCAAATTTGGAATTGGTAATATTCATCGTAAACGATTAATGACAACCGAGTAACATAGACATAGAATACGTTATTGAGTTTGATGCTAAGCTATATCTCATCCAGAGAAACAACATGAATTGCAAGAGACAACATGATTGTGAGCCCGTTTCTATTGTTATAAGACATACATGATGTTGGTAGATGAAAATCGTATAGCTGCAATATACTGTCTGGGATAAACAGTGTATAATAAATACTTCATCAGTAACCAACAATGGAAAATGTATGTCAGAGCAGCATATACACAGTTCCCAGTGTATTGTTACTTTCGTTGCATGTTTAAATTATATAGTCCTATATAATCAATTGTATATACTACTCGTCAAAACAAAAATGCCATTTAGCTATACTTAACATAGACAAAATAATGTTAGTGTTTGTTTTAATAGTTATGATTATAGTGTTATTGATCACAATACTACAATCTTCCAAGTAAAGCAACTAACAACCATTCAACTAGCAACAATTCCTTTATCAAAATTGTATGTTATTGTTCACATATTTTCTTTGATATTAGATTATTGAAGTTTTGTAAGGATACCCATAGCTACACAGTAGATGTATAGCTTTATATATTTCCAATGGCATAAATGCACTCCCAACTTCAACAATCTTACTTCCCAAAGAGTATTATGTTAAAACACCATACATATCAATTTGTTATGTATTAATTTGCTTTTGCTTTTGCTTTTACTATAATGCTATAATAATGCTGGATAATCACACTGTTTCCAATTCAAATATACTGGATAGTTACACATATCCATGTATACGCTGTCTTATTTACATTGACTGTACCTTATCGAGCATTTTTTTAAAGCTCCTGTCGATATTACTTATCAACTGTGATACGACAATTGTAGACATGAGAACAATGTCTTTTTTTCCAAGGAGAGGCGATTGTGACAGTGTGATATTTGATACAATATTCTTAATGATGAATCAAGCCTGAATCAAGTGTATTGTTATATAAAATATTGGCGGGCCAGCCATCATTAGCCATTTTAGCTTGGCCCCAGCTCACTTAAACAAATAATAATCAAATTCACGGTATAAACATGTTTTTGGGTAACCTCTATAATTAGTACGATGCATCCATTTGTAATTCGCTATGCAGTCTAAATCTTTCAATGGTAGACTTTTAGCCTGCAGTAGCTTTGCTTATCAAATAGGTTTAAATGTATAGTAATGTTGTATGGGTATGTAAAATGATGCTTAAATATGTCACAATGAATATCAAGAGCCGGAATAGAGAGCGTATACTGTATACTTCAATATGTGATATAGGACGAATATCAGAAGTTGGAATGGAGATCGTCTATTGTATTATAGGACGATCTCACGACCCCCCTGTTACAATATTATAAATTTCCTACATTTGAAAAGGCGAAGATTAACCTCCTTAGTGCGTTCGGTGTGATGAGGAACATGTTCAAGCGTATCTTGCTAGCGAGTCTTGTGATTCGCCTAAACTCACAGACATTTTTTTCTTTTACCCATGGATCTGGGGATCGTATTTGATCCACCTTAAAAGAAATCTATCAATTTGAAATAAAATAAGCTAATTATGTATTAACATTGTTTATTATGATTCTCATAGTACAGTAGCACCATTGTATGCAAACTTATTAATCATCCGTCTTTTCGTTTTAAAATATATAACAAAGGAGAACAATTCACTGACTTTGCAATTTTAGCTCCAATTGTATACAACATTACCAATGCATTTAACGCCCAATTCATTCCATGATAAATAAACAACCAATACTAATAGAGTAAAAGTTGAGCAATCCTAGTTATTTGTATACGGTACTCCCCAGGGACTTGAGAAGGACCAATGACTGCACACTGATATATCGGTCCCTTTGCTCAGAACAGTTGTAGCTACAATTACCGGTAATTGTAAGTGAAAATTACGGAACCCGCTCCAATGGTTAGCTAACACTACTGTAATACAAGTGGTTCATGCAACCAAACTTACATTTGTAGCGGGTTCCGGAAATTTGACTTACAATCTAAGCTACAACTGTTCTGGGGAAATATAGTAGCGCATATTGAGCATGCCTTTGGGGGTAGATCTGGGGCATTATTTAAATATACATTATTATTATTATTATTATTATTATTTGCATCATAGACGACTGGTCCGGCAACGTCGCTTACTTAACTATGCTACATCCATTTTGGTGTAAGAATACCTACCGTCCATTCGCCATCCTCTAAAACACAAAATAGTGGAAACAACCCAAGATTTAATAATAATGACACATATAGAGAATCTCTACCGAGTGTCTTGTGATATCAATGTTATCCTACGAGTTGATAAAAGATAGATATAGAGAATCTCACCCAAGTGTCTTGGTATATCAAATATATTAACACGTCGTGAAATTTATTAAATCCTCGGCAAAGCCTCGGATTTAATAACTTTAATCGACGAGTGTTAATATAGTTGATATTCCAAGACACGAGGTTGAGATTCTATTTATCACCCAGTAATATAGCTAAAGCAATATGCTCACATGTAAGGTATAAATATTGTATCTCACTTGCCTAGTTACCCAATAGAACAGTCTTCATATCCTTGTCAGGAGTAGAATAACTACGCAAATTTGTAATTCTTGACCAATCAGTAAGTTGTAAAACATTGTTGTCCTACTGAGGTAATCTCTTGTGGGAGCCAGTATTGGGTGATAAAAGTCATTATCCTAACATACATGTAAGTTTCTTCTGTTTACGTGCCTTTTACAAATATCATATACTCCGCCTGGGAGGTTTACAAATAATTCACTTATTTCCCGCTGCTATGACAACGGCAAAATGCCTTTCTACCATACGAGTCCAGAGCGGTCGTCATGACATCACAGTTAAGTACAGCCAAACTGGCCTACGACTTTTTCCATGCAAACAAACGGCTCGGGGTACAAGGGCCCTCAATCGGGTTACATCATCCCATGTACCCATCGTGACGAGTTGACAACTTATAGTATCGTCAAAGTCATTAGCATTCATGACACTCGCTGATTGTTCTTACCTTGTCATATGATTGTTCGTCAGACGTCACGTCACGTCACGTCACTACCTAGTTACTGCACGTGCGCTGATATAGTTCTCATTACAAACGTTAATTTCTCGTTATCCAAACTTGTTGTCTATTGTTTTTAGTGTTTTAATCACATGAATATCTCTTAATTAAGGAATGAATGTTGAGTCATTAGCATTCATTGTGCCATGAAGTTAATGGGTCACGAGACCAGATTTACCATCAAAAGCTTCGCGCCTCATGGAATTTGGTCTCGTGACCCATTAGCTTCATGGCACGATGAATTCTAATGACTCAACATTCATTCCTTAATTACAAGATATTCATGTGATTAATAAACAACATGGAGAACACTTGCCAGAGATTGGAATCCACTGCGGCAGTGCTACATTGTGCTGAGATTACGAAACATTTTGAGTACGATTTTATTCTCAAGATCAACCTTTATATGGGGATATGTGAACAAAACTTTGAGTGAGCATGAAATCATACTCAAAAGAGTTTGGTAATCTCGGGGTCTGATAATGATCACCTTTCAAGAAAGCGGAATTTTGAAGAATGAACATTATATTAGGACATTTAGCATCTTTATTATTTTAAAATTCCACTCAGATTGATTGCATCTTCTTTATCCTGCTACACTAAATTTGCAAAAGAAATATAGGCATAGTTTATATACAAGCTGTGTCTGTGTTGTGTTGCTACGCACTAGACATCATGCCGCATTGAATAAAAGCCAATCGTTAAACTAGAAGCTAGAATTCATTAGAAATATCAATATCCAGTAATAAAAAAATCTTTGGTCTCAAACAGACTATTAGACTAAAAACCTATAATAACAATAACGCCCATCGTTAAGTTCCACGCGTTATTTCTCTTTGATAACCAGATAAGATATTCTCTCAGCCTTATAACCCTTTAAAGCCCGATGACTGATAGATCAGTTTTCAAGATTCTTTCACTTATATCACGACTTGTCAGTTTAGGGCAGGAGGAAACCCGCAACATCCGTAGCGCTGA
>JAUTBT010036063.1:0-36842 GCA_032361225.1 Lepetodrilus schrolli
TGTTGCAGACTTTCCTAAAGATAGCTAACTATGATTCAAACAGAAAGTCATCCTCTTTTCATCAGTCTGATCATATATTACTTATTAGGTCTCAATGAAGGTTTTCAAACTATTCATCATCAATGACCCAGTCTTTGCACACCCATGAAATTTTTGTGATGTCATTTTTGCTGATGCAGTAGCTTCTTGATGAGGATGAAGTAACTGACAGTGCTTCAAGACTGTGCCATTTCAAATAAAGCTTCAGTCCTTTGTATGTTGTCTTTACGATGATCATCCATGGATCGGTATGGTAGACGAAATTTCAAAAGAATTCGGGGACAGTAGGATAGATTTCATGCATCCACATGGACCTGCTAAACAATTCCAATGGCCATCTTCAAAGGATAAGTATTCAAGAGTGACATTCTTTGCATCAAGAAACTACTGCCTCAGCAAAAATGACAAGTTTCAAGGGTGTGCAAAGACTGGGTTTCAGCAAAATCGAAGGGGGTACGGAATGACCCATAAATCTCAGCTGTTGAGAAAAATGTGCAATCTCTTTTTCTCAGCCATGCTAAAAATATTGTGGGAATAAGTTTTCAGACAATAAGCCAGTTCAGAGTTTTGAATACATGCAGAATACGCATGCGTGTGTCGAATGCAAAGACACATTATGGTATAATGTAATGCTATTAAAATGCTTATAACAACCACCAGAATACTTTACAGTTTTACAAACACGTAATGCAAAATAGATACCGTGCCTCAGACAGTTGTTGTTCGTGTGCTTTCACGTTTGACACTGGCTGTGTATCCTGTCCTTATTTGAAACTCCAAGCTGGCTTCAAGTATGGTATCATTTGTGTATTATATACCTGACATAGCTAAGCAATACCCATGGTATTGACAACAGTGACAAGTATTTATAGTCCATACCATGTATTTTTAAGCTGTTCCACTTTTCAAAGATGTACTTATTTTAACCAATGAATATCTTGAAAATTGAATTTTATCTAATGTTTAGTGAAAAATTAAATTTTACAATAAATTGTCTTTACCATATTTTTTTCACAATAAAAATGAATTGAGTTCCCTACCTACCTGGCGTATTTTGAAAATAAACGTTAATAACAGTTTTCATTATTTAGCTAAGCAATACCCATGATATTGACAACAGTATTTATGTTTCATACCATGTATGTTTAAGGAATTCCAGCACTTGTGGCCTCAGCTAAATGTGATATTCAATGGTGGGCAGCTAAATGACACGTACAAGGCTCGACTTGGTTCCACTGTTGTTGACTTGTCAGTATCTGGAAGATTCCGAATAATTAGAGAAGGAAGGTAACAGTTCGAACCTGTTTCTAGGATTCAACATAATTTTTCACATAGCCAAAACTTCCCTTTCTGACATGATATTACTATCAGTACAGGGGTGGGTGGTAGCGCAGTGGTAGAACGTTGGACTTCGGAGCCAAAGGTTCCAGGTTCAAATCCCACCCCGGGGGCCCACCATCAATGTTCGCGACAGTTACCTTTCTGACGCGATATTGATAGGATGCACTGTCTGTAGAGTGGCAATGCAGTTATCATCCTTGGTCTGTCAGTACCTGCCAGTGCTTGCATGTTTACTGCAACATTCAGCGCTATGGATGTTGCGAGTTTCCTCCTGCCCTAAACTGACAAGCCGTGATATAAGTGAAAAGAACTTGAAAGCGGCTCTAAACCCCAGTTCAAAACGACAACAAAAACACAAAAAACTATCAGTACAGTAGTAGTCCAGTTGCCATCCTTGGTTGGTCAGTACCAGCCGGTGTTTGTAAATCTACTGCAACACACGGTGCTGCAGGTGTTGCAGGTTTCCTCCTGCTGTAAATTAGGCAGACTGAGGTCTTCATCACACCCAATGCATTTAGGTTTATCCCCAAGGTTTATATAATATTATCGTAGTGTATTGGTGAAATATTCCAGCTGCAACAAAAAGCACTAATTCATTCAGTTAAAATGTATGAATGAGTGAAATGTGTGTGTGCCCTATACAGTACAGAGATCTAGCAGCATTAGCCCACCTTTTTAAGCAGGCTTCGTGACGTAATGGTTAGAGTGTAGGCCCGGAGTGCGGAAGGTTGAGGGTTTGATCCCCGGTCGCGTCATACCAATAGATGTTAAAAGAAAGTACTTGTTGTTCCCCTGCTTGGTGCTCAGCATTAATTCGGTAAAGCAAGGACTGGTCAGCTCGGAATCCGTATACTGTGTCTGAGTGGGGTATCCATGTTCTATCTGCGGCATGTGATATTCCAAGTGAGCTAGCACTATAAAAATGGGTGGAAATCCAGACTAGTACAAACAGTGCATATGTATGCAAGCAATGATGTGAGTGAACAAATCTTGAAAGTGGCTTTAAACACCAAATCAACCAACCAACCTTTTTTACAAGCATGACATTGACATTGTAGATAGCATACTGTGATGATTTTATGCGTGTTTCAGTGCACATCAAGCTACTGTCAACATATTGAAGAGCAAGTACCACATGGAAGAAATACTCAAGATCTTGTAATATATTTTATCGGCTCATATGTACAAAATTTAAGTATTTTTTTTTTATGATGTACACATCAGGTTCTTTTAATATATTAATAAAATGTATGATGATGAATACTGTTATTTTTCTCGTATTTACAGTAAACTATTATTATCCGTCTGTGAAACATCCGCTGAATGAATCAAAATCACTGCTCTATTTGACATCTTCATTTGCCACCAGCAATAAGAAAAATCAACTGGGAATTTGTTATCATCCTCTGCCTCACAGGGCGAACGATTTGTTTTATACATTACACAGTTGAATGAAGGTACTGACATTCTACTAGCTGTTGGTAGAGGGTTATGCTGACGAGATGCAGAAACAGGCTGAACATTTAAAGAAATGACATGTATGTATTTATATAGTATACTGTCTTTGTCTTTGTGGTCTTTTTATTAGCCTGGGCACCCATGTAGGAAACAGCATAACTATGGACAAGATTGTGGTACTAAGGTTATCTTAGAGTTACACAGGTTCGTACAGAAGTGCCCTGGATCCAATATGGAGTTATGTCCTCTTGGTTGTGCCTTCTTCATGCAAAAATAAGTCTATGATACCAACTGAAATGCTGCCTCAAGGGTTTGGCATAGCACAGGTTGTGCAACAAACAGCAAGACTAAATAATTATAATAAAATGTTATGTCACATATCTACAGTACACTATTACTGTACAGTATAATCATTATAATATGACATGACATTTTATTATAATTATTCAAGAGTCCTGTAATCAATATGGAAAAGAGAATTTTAAAGTTTGAATCTCACAGTGAACAACAATATTCCAGTTGCAGAGGATATTAGTTTCAATCTGCAATTATTTTTGTTTGTTTTAAATACATATAAATTGTAACAGTTGGCTCATGGTACTTGTAATAACACAAACACGCACAAGCACGCACGCACACACACACACACACACACACACACACTGGCTACAGATCATAACTTATAAATTGTCACTACCTAAGATAATCCCGTGTGATCGGCAGTTAAGGTTTATGGGTAGTCCTGTGACGCCCACAAGTTGAAAGAAAATATGAATGTCTACAAACTGTATACATTAGAGATTTAGTATGGTGTATAGTCATTGTCACCGTTAGGATCTGAGGTAACCCAACCTTATTTCTCAGCCAGGCAACGTATAACAGATAATAAACAGGCCTATATGTAATATTTATATTCCCACTACAACATTCACGAGTGTTAAGACAATGTTCGTCTTAGCTACTGTGTGTTTGTAGTGCAGCCAAGCGTGATGTATAGGTTCCTACTGATCCAATTCAGCAGAGTTTAATCCTTGGTCGCGTGGGTATTGAAACATAGGCTGAAAAACCTGTGGTTTGGCCTTAGGCAAGTGTCTTAGTTTGGAAACGTATCTGTTCACCCAGCAGAGAATTGGTGCCGCAACGATGACATGAGAATGCGACTGGTAACCTAGCACATTGAATGGCAGCTTGGGCTGTATACTTCCCATGGAGTTGAGAAGGAAAATGAGAGCATACTGATCCATTGACCGGTGTAAATAATATAGTGATTTGAGCATGCTTTCGAAAATGGATTTGGTGCAATAAAATAATTGCAAACATTATTATTATTATTAGACATAGATACACCCTGAAACGATGTGTAATCTATAAACGATAAAGATATATTCAAACTGGTATACGATATTCTTAAATCTCGAAAACAGTGACTCCGATACTCCAATTCAATTAAGTATGGTGTGTGTCATCCGAAGATAATTATGATAAGGATGTAACTTTTAATTTTCCAAAATACGGCCACAGAGTTGTCTGTGTCTAGTTCAGCAGGATGGGCGTTAATATTTACGTCAATTATCTGCTGACAATGAACGGATATGTGTCAAAACAATTCTGAATGTTTCATATTATAATACAGCCGCTATTTTTTCCCATTGTAAATCTGTAGATTATTTTTAACGGGGCTCGGATATTCTTTTTCACGAATCGTCTGTTACTAGGATGTTATCCTATACAGAATCGACATGTTACTTGAAAGATCAATGGGACTAGGCCTACCGTTTGTCATTGATAACGTTCTTGGTTAAAATCCAAAAGTTTTGCCTATTTTTACTTCTTCTTTTCTGTTGTTGTTGGTTTATTTGGTGTTGTGGTCAGTTCAAACAAACTATAGAAACAATACTAAATTGTAACATTTTATTGCTAAAGGTTAACAATTTACATCCGCGATGAATATGGATGTACAAACAAAATATGCACAGTTACAATACAATAGACACTGTGCGTAGTGAATACCATCAATATGACGATATATGGATGGACAACGTATTAATACGTGATATATTAAGGTCACGATCGTCCACTTTCTATATAATACCGAAAACCTGATCACCTGTATCTCTACGTTCTGAATCAAGAATGTGATGATTCGTCTTAGTGTTGACTAGACATGAGCTCACTTGCGTATACGTGATACGTTGCTAATACTTCCCAGTGTTTTATGGGAAGAAAGGAAGGAATGGCAGTGCACCTTTAAGTGGTACCTAAATCACATAGTAAAATGTGAAATAGGCATACAAAAGTATTTCTATAAAAATGCTTTTAATTACCTGAAAGAAAATACGGTCACATTATAAGTCTTCTACTATATGACCGTATTATTTTTTAGATAAATTTAAAAACATTTCTTATCGACATAATTTCCGATTGTTTTCCATCATTGTTATGTTTCCCTTTATTGGAATTATTGATCCAGTTTAGTGCCTTATTATACAATTTGTCGAGATTCGTTAAATACTCGTTGAAATTTTCGCGATAGCAGCACCCGCTATGTATACTATATTGTATAACCTAGGTAATAAATGTGGTCCAATTCACATCGAAATTTAAGGAAAACTTGTCGAAATTAGATCGAAATACATTTTGGACGTGACTTGGACATATTTATTTAGTCTTTAGTTTCATAATGCTTATGTGTATTATTTCACATCCGCAAAATCGGAGTCGTCAAGTAATGTTGGATACGTGTTTCTTGTCAATACTAATATATTCAGAAACAATTCTCAATGTTTGCGACCTCTACAAAACTATGGAGTTAGAATTGTGACATGGCATTTTCAGTATTATAAACTATACCACCACCAATTTTGTTCCAGTTCATGTTGTTTTTGTATTATTATTATTATTATTATTATTATTATACTTGAAGATAGTTATGTATTCCTGTACTAATTACTAGTATGTCTTAATATTAGGATTTGGGGTAAAACTAAATGGTTAAAGTTTAATTTCCAAATGTCACTGCTTAAGGTCTTCGAAACCCTACATCGCTATTATTTCTATGTTTACGATTGTCCCGATCCGAATTAGACCTTTTAGTATAACCAGCTTGTTATCTGTTGTATAGAGAATCTAACCGAAGTGTCTTGGAATATCACATATCGATTGTTGATATATTTGATATTCCAAGACACGAGGGTGAGATTTTATTTATCACCAAATATCATTTTAAACTCATTAAAGAATAAATATGCCACATCATAAAGATTTTACTGTGAAGTCAAATCTTTAGGCTGCTGTGCATGTGCACTGTGACATCATAACAATGGTACGACTCCACAATTGTAGCGATGACAATGGTAGAACAATCAAATAAACCAAGAATTGGGTCAAACGATATCTACGATATCGCTTGCTATTTGAAAGCGATATCTACTGCGACAAAACAGTATTGGGTGATAACATGACTTATATGATAATTGAGTTATGGGTCAATGATTCCTGATCGATTTTGATAACGAGGGCAAGATCTTGTTCGAGTCTTTAGCGGTAGTGAAAGAGTTGACATGACGATTTAATATTGGCACCGTTTCCTCACTCTCGGCGTTAGAAGACCTCCGGTCCGCTTGAACTCTCTTCAACATCCGCCGGTGAATGGCAAGCTTCCGGAATGGTTGTCCGCTTCGTTCATCCGACGAAAACGAGTCTTTCACCGACGGCGCTTCTTTAGAGGCCGTCTCGTGATTGTTCAAGGCGTGGCTTACAGTCTTTCGTACATTGCCGGGTCTAAGATCGATGCTTAGGTTTGAATTTGCTCTGGAGGTGGGTGTAGATATGAGTGGGGTGTGGGCGGGAGAAGGTGTGGTTGTGTTGGTAGTGGTTGTGTTGGTTGGTGGTGGTTTCTCTGGCACTTTCAGACTAGTGGACACGGAGGCTGGATGGAACTGCTTGCCCATGTGGTAAAACACGCGTCCGTGACCGTCACGTGATTTGGGCAGAGGATCGTTGTTGTTGTTGTTGTTGTTTTTGGAACCGTCCTGATGGTCGAACGATGACTGTCGGCTAGGAGGTTTATCACTGTATCTTGCTTTGGAAGTCCCGTCGGGTTTTGTGCGTACCTCCGCACATTTGTTCGTGTTTATTTGAGCATATTTTTTAATACCCTTGGGCAAGCGATGAAGTCTAGCGGGATCTGGAGTTTCCATCTGACGTCTGTCTCGTTGGTGGATGTGGGATTGGTGTTTGGCAACTGGTGAGTTTGGCGCTGATTGAGCTGCTTTCTCGCGCTCTTGTCGTGCTGCTGATTCCTTATCGGCTGAAATAGATAAACAGAAGCAAATGTTTATTAATTCCACAGTGCAGTAACAATGGGATTCCTATACAAAACGGCGTAACTAGAGTAACCGTACCTCCAATCTTAGACGCAGACTACACCATTGCTAAGGTTGGAGTTAGTGCTACGTAGAGTTATGACATGTCGTACAGGAGGACCCACTGGCGTAGTTACGACATGTCGTACAGGAGGACCCACTGGCGTAGCTACTCTTAGGTCAGAAGGACCGTGTCTGCAGATCATTTTGTCTGATAATGGCATTTAATTCCCGTTGTCCCCTCAGAAACATGTGGGTCTGCATTGCATTTCGCTCCTGACTACGTCAATGATAACCCTACATTGGAGAGTCGCTTGAAAAGAAACAACAAGGAACGCAAACGCTACATTGTATTAAGGACACTAACGAGCTCGTTTATCTTAAACAGCAATGGGTGTGAGTTCTGTCCCACCTTCCGCCTCTTGTTCTTCGTTCTCGTCTTCTTCAGAGACGTCCTTGTTGTCTCGACTGTGTCTCGCTACCGCCGCTGCTCTCGGGGACGCGTCTGTGTCGTCACCGTCTTTACGTAGTCTCAGCAGTTTGACGTTCACTGGCCCTGACGTTGACTTTCTACGCGATGGCAGCTCCTAAATACACAGTGGTACAGATGCAGAAAACATAACATTTCTTTTGTTATCACAATTGTTCCCGGTAATTGTATGTAGTAGATAGTCAAGCTAATTTAGAGGATTTAGAGATAAAGTGTTTGGGTTCGACTCTATTAATTCATGGTTTCGAGTGATAAAATGTGCCAGGTTTTATTCATAAATACATTCCGTAAGAAGTGGAAACTATTAAATATAGGCGTGCTTATGATTGATTGTATAATTACCATTTATTGATTTCGTTTGTTAATTGGAGTATAATATTGAATATTAATATAATAATAATAATAATAATAAGTCTATTTCTAAAGCACTTAACCTCCACACATGAACATGCTCAAAGCGCTGACGCTAAAGTATTGGACTTCTGAACTAAACAACTTCTTTAATATCATTTCATAGTTTAGTATTAGCTTAACAGCAACTTTACATATATAGTTTATAGTTTACCTGGAAAATCAGAGATATTTTTGCGGGTTCCATAAGCCTGCTATCAACGTGAGGAATCTTCCCCTTGACCCTAAGGTCAGTTTGGTAGCGGACCAACTTCCGGAGAAACATCTGGTATGTGGCGTTAGCGGAGCTTGGCACATTTCCGGTCACGAATCTGATCGTCTCTCCAACCTTGAAGCCTAAGTGTTCACTCATGTGTTTCAAGATGCTCGAGTCTATGTCCTCTGTTCGAATCTTGTTAGGAAATGGTGGTCTTTCCAACAGCTTGTTCTTACCTGAAAATTAAGAATGTGAAATCAGATGAGTCTCGTCAAGAGGATGAATTTAAATATTGAAGAAATTTCCCTGCAGGCCAAGAAATGAGCACGATGCCTACACTAAGCACTAGTTAGTCCAACTAGGTACATATTGGTCCTAAATTACTCTTAATAATTAATGGAGGGCTATTTCTAGTTGTTTATTTTAATTGGGATTTAGAGTCGCTTTCAAGATTCTTTCACTTATATCACGTCTTGTTAGTTTTAGTGCAGGAGGAAACCCGAAATATCCGTAGTGCTGAATGTTGCAGTAAACCTGCGAGCACCGGCTGGCTGACAGACCAAGGATGATAACTGCATTGCCACAATACAGACAGCGCATCCTACCCTATCATGATAGCGGTAGAAAGGTCACTTTCGCAAACATTGATGCCGAGCTCCTGGGACTGGATTTGAACCCGCGGCCTTTGGCTCTGAAGTCCAACGTTCTACCATTGCGCTACCATCCGCCGGGAAGGGGGAGGGGGTATTTAGATGTATTATACACGTTGGACTACACTTCCACATTCTCTACCAACAACTGTAATACTCCAATATAGGTTGCTGCTAACAAACGGAACATTGGTAGAGAGGTATCGCTGTTAGTAGAGCATGCAGCTTCCATGAGTATAGTATTTACTATGAAGGAAGCTCCATTCTGTCTAGGTGTCTACTTTCTGGTATGATTTCCCTGGAACATAACAATATTCCAGGATTTCAGATCATTATCACATAGCTTGATTTGTATATTATTAATTGATTATATTGCCAGAAATTCAACGGAACTCGAGTACTGTTCATAGATCATAGTTCAGTCAATTGTGGCAGTTCATTTCATCTGTAACGAAATATCTTTACATGCTTGATTTTAGCGCTTCTCAGATACTTTGACCTTAGATATAAACCAATTATTATATACTGTTAGACTCTTCATACTCTAATAATAGAGAAGTTAAAAAGTGCATAAAAAGTGGTAATTGTACAACATGGTATAGACACACATTGTCCCATAGTAGATCTATCTCACTAGATAAATAAATATACAATTAAACTAGTACATCATTGCCGTATTATATTGTCTACCTCAAAACTATTGAAATGATGTGATTTATCGTATGATAATTATTATATGTACAAAACTAATAACTTACTATTGGTTTCCAGAAGGTTATTGTCCATATCGCTTAATAATTGACGGTTTCATAATGAACCAGAGACCATGCAAGCAAGACGTAAGCTACGTAAATATGTGAGTGTACCCCATTGATTTATTTAGTCTTGGAGAAAGGCAGTAAATTAGTCATAAAATATGTATATTGTTGACGGTATACTTCTATTTGCATTTACTTCAATAACAAAAGAAAGTGAATATTGCTATAAGGGATGTCTGAGTGTCAGTGAACTCTTAAAATACTGTACAACAATATTTAAATTGAAATGATTATTTAAATCCTTAAGGCGCGACCACATCGAGCACGACAACGATAATGGTATCGTTGAGACAGAAACAAATCATTATAAGCGCAATATGTTGTACTGGCACCCATGATTACCATTTACTTTTGAGTATGAGTTCATGCTCAACTCAAAATTTCGTTTACAAATCCTCATATAAAATTTGAGATTGAGCATGAAATCGTACATACTCGTTTCGTAATCTTGGGGCCTGGTCACACTGCAACGATAACCATAACGACATTTCGATTTAGTGACTCTACGGCGAAACGAAATTCGGAACGTTTTTTATTGTTATCGTCGTCGTTATTGGGCTCGATGTGACCGCAGCTTTATTTTTTTTAAATAATGAACTGTCCATCACAAAGATGTTCATGTGTTCCTTGCAATGTTGTGTTCCTATTTAGTTTAGTCAATTTTTACAATTCAGTTATTTGAAATAATAAAATATGTCTTGCTTGCATTGCCTCCAAGCACTTGGCCTCTGTTTTAGAGGATGTGATAGCAATATCTACGGTACTGCTTTATATACAGGTGCCCATATATGTTATAACTAGTAAAAAAAGGAATTGCCTTGATAGAGGCGATCACTTTTAAAACAAGGTTTTGTTACAAGTGACTAGCAAATATTGAACCAATTATCTATAAAACGCTGCTAGTGCATGTTTAATAAATGGTACATATATGCATATGTATTAATAGATGGTATTATTGTCCTAACTACACACACATGATCATCCTATATAAACCATTCTCAGCGGTTCCGTAGACATACCTCGCTCAAACACGTGGCGTATAAAGTAGCGGCCACTGACTCTGTGTCTCGAAGATGACACGGTACATTGACAACGTCATTTATTAGGGACCCACCTTCTGTTAACCAAGGGTGCCTCATAGCTTCCAGTAAACTGATACGTTTCGATGGTTCTGGGGTCAGAAACCGTCTTATGAGATCCCTGCACTCTGTAAATATATAAAGTCCCTATTAATAACGACCTATACACAGATGCCTTGTTTTTTTACATTTGTTTTTATTGGTTTTATTTTCTCCGGGTTTTTTTCACGGGTTTTTAATTGATGATTTTTGTTTTCGTATTCTTTATTTTCTTGTAAACCTTGTAAATGTTCCAAATATTACACGGTCTTACCTCTGGATAAAGAGTCTGGTATTGGGTTCATGTTTCCTTTGACCATCTTGTCGTGCAGCGTCTTGATATTGAACGGTTCCACTGTGAACGGCAAACTGCCAGTCAACATGGCAAACATGTTTATACCTCTGAAATAGAAGTATAAAATTTATATTCTTATAAAGTATGCTATTTCATTAACAATATCATTATCATATGGTATGTAGACAAGGATATATAACTTAAAGGGAGGGGAGGTGGAGGAAGAGAGAGAGGGATAGATAGATAGAGAGAGAGTGGAGAGAGAGAGAGAGAGAGAGAGAGAGCGAGCGAGAGCGAGAGAGAGAGATAAGCATACTGAGAGCGAGTGAGATTATTTAGTTTCAGATTACCCTTATAAATACTAGTACATATTACATGTACAGTGTATAATACTATGTTGATACATACATTCTTTCATTTGATAGCAACGGAATATTTAACGTTATTCTAATGTTTTAAAAGTATGATGCACAATATATACACAGTTCTATTGTGGTTTAAAGATCTAATATTGACAACAAACTTTTCTAACCTAAATGTCTTTGAATGGCCTCGTTTCCTTCTGAGAAGACCCATCCCCAAACCTTGTACTACTGCATAAATGCATGTACTGACATTATCAAAGAGTTTCCAGAGATTCAAGTACACGACAAGAAGAAGTGCACACGCTAAATGGTTTTATTCTGTACCCCGTAATGTGCCGATTACATTGTTAATGTATGAGATGAACTGTTTGGCCGTGTGCGCAACATTGTTGGAAACATCTTGTCAATGGAATTAAGCTAAGCAACACCTTGAAATAAGTCCAAAAGAGTAAATTCTATTGGCGTGTGGTGGCGCTCTGCGTAATGACATCATTCGAGGTTTAAAGTGTTTTTAACTGTGTGATGTAGGGTTTTGGCGTTACAGTTGCGAAATAGTTCCAGCTGGCACATAAAGGCATCTTCTTGTAGCTCCTATTGCCACTGGTGATATTAAGACACGCTAGACGTAATTAACCGAGTTCATTAATTATTCGATTGACGTCAGTCATTTGAACGAGGCACGCTATGTTCTTGACCTTTCGTTGTGGATCATTAGCTGGGAAGTTTATAGGGAAAATGGTCGTAATACCCCAAAGCATTCAACGACGTTTATTTATACCGTTTAACAGAATTTTCTCTGTATATTTTCCCCCCGATATAACTCATTTAATTCTACATAACCAATTATTACAGTACTCGGACTTTAATCTCGCGGCATCTACTTCAATGCCCTTGTATAGCATCTTGTAATTCAATTTCTTTTTCTCATTTAATCAGGTTTTTCGGAAGTGATAGAAAGGTTACAGCATTCTTCTGTTCTGTCAAACAATAGTAAAATAGTATTTTAGAGTGTTTCTGGTACTTCAAAGCATTTACACTGTCGCTAACACACTTGTGTTGATCATAAACGTACGTCACTTTTATTGATTTTGCTTATGGACAAACAATAAAGTTAATGATACATTTTATAACAGTAATAGAATTGTGACATGGACTTCTGTGTTCATAGTAGTTTGGATAATACAGCTATTTATATATGTTGTACACTGGGCACTGGTAATATTACTTACAAATTATTTATGTACATATATTATATTTCAATAATTAATCCCAATTGCGAGCTACTAGTAATAGTAGCCTAATGTGACATGTACAAAATTCGTGAGAAATACTAGTAGCCACATCAACATTCAGTAGTAACGATTACATTGTTTATGTGTGTGAAGCTTAATTAAATATGTGTGTGTGTGTGTGTGTGTCTGTGTGTGTATGTGTGTGTGTATGTGTGTGTGTCTGTGTGTGTGTCTCTCTCTCTCTGTGTGTGTGTGTGTGTGTGTGTGTGTGTGTGTGTGTGTGTGTGTGACGAATTCTTTGTATTACAGGAATTATGTCGTTTATAATTTGGCCATTGTTACAATAGTTCAGAGTTAATCCATATTTAATCTCATACTATACTATCCATGAGGAAAACATTATACAATGTATATTTTTAAAGGACAAAATCACCTTCAAAATTATATTGTCAATCCTCTATGTAAGGACTGTAGAAATATCGTCGTGTGACGTCGTATTTCCGCTCGGCATGTTGTCTACAAAGAGTACGGTTTATGCCATCTCCCCCAGGGAAGAGTAGATCTCCGAGCTATCCTTGTCTCTATCGTATCTATCGTATCGAGGAAGTCGATATAGATCTCGTAGCCCCGGCACCATGTGTCTGGGTGCGTTCCGACCATCACGATATATTACAGTATGGAATGTACTTTTAATAATCTTTATCTTTTTGCAGATATACATGTACAATATAATTCGACGCATTTAGTTTGCTACTATATAGTAATTAGTTTAGTCATTATAATAAATTATTTTGCTACTATAGTAATTATTTTAGTCATTATAATAATTTAGTTTGCTACTATAGTAATTAGTTTAGTCATTATAATAATTTAGTTTGCTACTATAGTAATTAGTTTAGTCATTATAATAATTTTAATGGAGCGATCAATAATAGCAACCGTATATTGCATATTGATATTAGGGTATAGTTTAAAGCGATCATTTAAAATATTCTGGGGGGGGGGGGGGGAATTACAAATACTTAAAAGAATATCAAACTAAAATGTAATTGACTGCAATAAAGGTTGCATGCATTTTCTTTAGTCCATAGAAATCGATACTGACTCACTAAGTGAGCATTGCTTGTCATTGGGGAATAGTCTGCACATTTCAAGGTAGACACTTTTTACCTATGTAATGGTCCATTAATAATTCATACGGTCCTTGACAGCCAGGTAACACGCCTACATTTTAATGAAAACCATCACCCATCTCTAGTACGTGATTGATAGCAGGAATACTGAGCAATCTGAACATCCTCGCATCATCTCCAATATGCCTCTGACGTACATGTGGATGCAAGGTGTTCATGATGGCGGCATGATCGTGAACAATCGGCCAACCTCGGGCTACTTCCGCTTTGCTACGGTCCTGTATGTTAGCCGAGTGAATCATGAAATGCCCCTACCAATCAAATTGCAACTACATGTATTTTGAAATATAATAAATACAATTCTATGCCATTAGTTCTCTTCAGATTTTATTCGCCGTATAGTTTATGTATAATAATTCAATATATGACACTAGAAGTGTTTACATTATTTATATAAAAGTTATTTGGAATTCTAGATCGGTAAGGTTTTAAAGATAGAAGCTTTGTATCTACATGTAGGTCCAAAGTGATTACTAGTATTTAGCGCAGTGCGAAATGACGCGAGGATGAAACACTCAGGGCAAATACAGACTTGAGTCTGTCTAATTATACGATGACATCACAGTTCATCTTGGGTACGATAGGTTATTATTGACTCAGCATCATCAAGAAAGTTGTTCAAGTTTGGTAAATGGTACACCTATTAATGGCGTTTAGTCCTTCCATTTGGTAGTCAAATCCAAAAGTTCAGCGTCTGGCTCATGGAACACCAAGGAAAGGATGGCCAAGAGTAATTGGAAAAAAAAAATAATTCTGTTCTTAAGCATGCCATTAATACCTCAAAGCTGGTCCCATATATAACGCACCTATTAGCAGGTAATCAATAAATAGAAGAGGTAAATTTATTGTAATGCGTTAAATCAGGCTCGCAATGCAGGAGATGATTTCGGACTATTGAATATATACTAAGAATATCTGGCATTAAACAGTAAATCCCCTTCGTAATTATACTAGGTCGCGTTAATGGTTATTTTTGGAGTTTACACTTGGCCAGAGGTTACCAGAAGTCAGAGTAATTCATCCTCTTGTTTCTTCTTTAAGATTCCTAGGCTAAGTTGATTATTACCTTAGGTAATGAGAATTTGACTAGTGATGAAAGTTCGTTTCTTTATGGTAGCCGGGTTAGATGTCATTAAAGGAAAGTAATTAATAGAATACATCGTTTATTATCCGATGATATTACGAAAATGAAAATTACGAACCAATTCTGGCACTAATACGTATATGATTGTTTTAAGATCAAAGAGGTACCTCCAGAGAGAATTCAGCATATATACACAGAATATAAATTAATGTTAAATTAAATGTAGATATAGTAGATGTACAAGGACAGTGGGCTTATAACGGTTATTTCGGTATACAGCTCATTTGAGATCTTGTAGACGAATACATGTATATAAAAATTGCATTATACATAAACAGAAACATAATCCCCCATTTGTGTCGTTTGATACCCTTATATTTGGTAAAAGAGAAAATACATCATCTTGGCTTGCATAGTGCTATCTTTTTCCTTATAGAAATTCGTGATGATAATTTCATAATTATCAACATGATCGGCCGTGAAATTCAAGAAGAAAAGAACAGATTACAAGTAATTATGAAAATGATGAGGTCTATATATTATATATGCGACGTATCAAGATAATTATATTTGGGCTTCCGTTTTTTTTCTTTCCAACAGTCTGGACATCAGATAACGTCCAACTATGTTAATCACAATGTCGTGTCGTATCGTGTATTAACACACACACACACACGCACACACGCACGCGCGCGCACACACACACACACACACACACACACTCACACACACACACACACACACACACACACACACAATCCATACAATGGTTCGATCCATTATAGCGTCTCTCCAGCAACACCAACATGCAAACACGTGAGGCATTGGTGGTAAATATGTACATGTGTCCGATTGCTATAATTATGTTATCACATACAAACGTCTTTCTTCATTTAGCTTCCCTCTCGCACTTGATATAACCCCATTAAAACACCGTCTATAGTGCTAGCAGGGGCCAGTGCCCGATTTCTCGAAACAAACTTAAAAGCTAGTACACTGTCGGCGAAATATAATCAATATAATTATTTCAATTTAAAAATAAATAAAAATATCGGGTCGGCGGAAACGTACACAATTCAGCGGAATCAAATAGCTATGGCCTGAAGTCACTAAATTGACTTAAGTGTGAGCTACAGTAATTTGCATTTCTCATAACAACAAAAAAATCAGTTCCAATTGTTAACAGAAAACTGCATCTCAGGAAAGAAAATCAGTTATAAACTGAGCTTTAAAGTCAGACGTTCTGGTATCACTTCTCGAAGATCACATATCCACTATGAGACCATAGCCATAAGTGTCCGATAGTCATGTATATAGGAGATCTCTACGAGAGTTCTTATGGTCTCTTAGTAGATGCGAGAGCGTCGAGAAACGGTACCCTGAGTTTTTCAACAAATAAGGCCCAGATCTGTTGTCATCTGTACCATTAAATGAGTGTCCGGTTACACACCTACACAGTTCTTTTTACAATATTCTCAGTGTGTTTTACACTTAACCCTCTCTATGTTGAAGGCAACCGGCAAATAGCTGTACCTGTGCCCAATCCAGCAGGGAGAGGGTTAATATCAGTTGAGTATCTTCAGTAAACAAAAGGATGAAATATCCTTTAAACAAACGAGATCTAATGCTTACATGCTCCAAATGTCGACTTGAGGCCCGTATTTCCGGTGACTGAGTAGTTCCGGTGCTGCGTAGGCCGGACTTCCGCATTGCGTAACGCAGTACTCTTGAGCTTTGGTTCCATCAGCTGTTGTTATTACTTTGATGGAGTTGCTTAAGCCGAAATCTGAAGAATTGGAGATTGGAGTGTACATGGTACATAACTGAATAGGAAATATATCTTTAGGAAAACCGATATTCGATAAAAAAAATAATTAAAAAAACAACGAAGACATATTATTGATGTAGATCTAACATTTAGGCTTTACTACTAATGCCAATTGCAGAGCCATAGTGCACAGCCTTCTTAAATTTCAAATCTGCATCATATTTGTTACATAATAGTTTCAGGTATATCATTGTACGAATGTTCAGCTGTGTTCTACTTTGATCATTACTATTATAGTATTGTATTATCTGTTTACTACTATAGTATTGTATTATCTGTTTACTATTATAGTATTGTATTATCTGTTTACTATTATAGCATTGTATTATATGTTTACTATTATAGCATTGTATTATCTGTTTACTATTATAGTATTGTATTATCTGTTTACTATTTTAGCATTGTATTATCTGTTTACTATTATAGTATTGTATTATCTGTTTACTATTACAGTATTGTATTATCTGTTTACTATTATAGTATTGTATTATCTGTTTACTATTATAGTATTGTATTATCTGTTTCATTTTGTTTGACCTACAAGACAACAACAAATAGATAAACCATCGACTTTAATGGACTCAGTGTGAATGATATATTAACTTCATAAACAACTCGTGTGAATGGGTGGCAACAAATCACTTGGTATAAAGTGCGGCCGCAACAAATGTGTTATTATTAATAAGCTGTAAATCATGTCGGATAAATAAACACGCATTTCATGAGGGTTGGAAGGTTCTAACGCGTCGACGTGAAATCCATAAACAGCCGCCTACTTTAGAACTAGTACACCCACGATATGAGGTCAGGGAGTAGTGTATCTACAGCATCTTTGGGTGGGGTCTATTCCGCGAACCCGGACAAAATTCACGGCAATCTGATTGGCTCACGTGGTTATGGTTAGGGTTATAAAAAATAGTTTATTCATATTTTGGGTCATGTGAGACAATCAGATTGCCGGGAATTGGGTCCGGGTCTGGGGAATAGACCACAAGTCCTGGTTCGATTCTGGGTCCGGGGAATATATCTCACAGCATCTTTGAGATCTCAAGTCTAATTCTTACACTACATCGCTGGCGGTGTATATAAAGAGTCTATGTTCCGAGTTTTAGAGGATGTAGCTAATGATAATTAATTTAGTACTTAATTTATTTGGGTGCTTAAGAAGAAAGACTAATTCTTGGATTCTTGTATCGAGAGATTACTACCCGAGTTTAGATATCATTAATATCTTGCATTTGAGGGGAAAACAGTGCGAGTAACATTAATACAAGATTAACATTCTTACCTATAATTTTAATGTCTTTGGTTTCATCCAGCAACAGATTCTCTATTTTCAAGTCTCTGTAAAATAAAATAAAAAAGAACACGTGATATATTTATTTATTTTTTTAAATTGCCATTTGTTTCTAAATAATATGTTGAATTTTGCCAAATATTATGTACATACATATAACATATAACATAATATAGTAATTATTAAAATGTTACCAATATACCTTGAAATAACCAGTAATAAGAGTGCAATTCAAGTAAGTTTATGAGAACAATGAATTATACAGATATTTCGTGTATCATGCTACTTTGCCTGTCTATGCAAATTAGGGAGCTATTTGATGTTATGTTCATGTGACGTCATACTACTATTTATAAATGCTACTGTAAATAGTAAACAAGATGACAATTATGATCGGACACTATGTGCTAATCGACTAGATTTAATATATTCACAATTTGTAATAAAATGGGAATTGTTTTTATAGTTATTATTTTTCCTGTGATGTATTTATCAATGAGTGAAACGATTCACACGTTGATGTTTTCTTCTTATAGAAAAGTATTTAAGCTTGACATTAGATGGTAAAGAGATTATTAACCTCGTGTCTTTAGATATCGTCTATATCTTGCATTTATGGATAATCTCTATGTATTAGACGAGCTTCAGGATATAGACGATATCTAAAGACACTCGGTTACTAATCTCTCTATATAAATATCACTTGTGTCATTCTAAGAGCTCGTCTTTAAACTTTGATTATTAATGTAGATATATTTGAATTATCAGTTTGAAATAAACACGGTTAGTTACCTGACCTATTCCTAATCAAATCATATAATCATCAGATGAAAAAGAAATGTAGATTTCTGCTCATGATAGGTAAATTATTACTACATGTCTGATAATAGGGACGTGATACATAAACAGCCATGCATTTCTTGAAACTGTAACTATAAATATAAAACAGAATGAGTTATTTGGAATATCATTAACTTTGTAATTAATGTTGTATAATAGTTTTGGAGAGAGAAAAGCGCATCGAAGTGACAGGTAATAAATAACTGATATTAAGTGAGCATCTCATACATGGTTCAGCTCTCACTACGTCTACTTACTACAAATTCGGTTTATAGTAAACTCTTATCTAACACGACACGCCTTTATTCCCTTTACAATGAAATTGCCATTTAGTGTGTGTTATCTTATTCGTATCCTGGCGTATTGACAATACAATCGTAAACATGTATGTACACTATACGTATAAGGGGAGCATCATACGTATACATTCATCAATAATAAGCAGCTGATGTTCAATTATCGATATTTTCAGACATTGTGTATATAATGACACTATAGACGAACTGTGATGTCACATACATTGTGTGTATAATGACACTATAGACGAACTGTGATGTCACATACATTGTGTATATAATGACACTATAGACGAACTGTGATGTCACATACATTGTGTATATAATGACACTATAGATGAACTATGATGTCACATACATTGTGTATATAATGACACTATAGACGAACTGTCATGTCATAGACATGTATACACGGAATATAGTACACATGGACTAAGTGTCACAGGAAACCACTTGAGACATGTATGTGGAGTAAACATAATAACGGGGACACAACTGTAATATTACACACACGTACGCGCGCACGCACACACACACACGCACAGGCACACGCACACATAAGGAGGTTCATACGTACGCGCGCATAATTATTAATACCACTGACATATAGTGTATCCTAATTGATAATCAATCTAAAATGGATCTAAACATGTACCTTGGTAAGATATTGTATATATCCAACTTCTTTAGAATATGATGTCTATTGTCTTACATACATATGTAGCTTATTGATGTGATCGGAATCATAGTTTCTAAATACAACTAATAACAAATATTTCTCATATAAATACTTGATTCGTACAATTCTGTCTCTTGAAAGATGAAAGATGCTAAGAAGGCACAGATCCGGCTGTCATCCTTTAGAAGTTGCTGCACACGGTTATCATCAATATTTCTTTCTAGAGAAACTGCTTGTTTTGTGTGTCATGTCGTGCAAATATTTGTACACTGAGTTGTCTAACAACCACACCGGGCAGATACAGTTGGTATCTATGTACATAAGTATATCGATATGTCATACTCAGGCATATCCACATCCTCTCGTAATGCACTTACTGTATGTTATAGCATTGTGTTTGTATCGTTTCTAAGATACAGTTATGATGCATATTTAAACTATCAAGTAGTATGGCCACGATTGCGCAGGTTTTCATCCATATATTTAAGGTAAAGCATGGCACTCACAAAGAGACAGCTATGGAGTGTATTTATTATTGAGCATGAGTTGAAACAATTGTAATTGAATACTATACTAGTATATGAACAGAAATTACATCTAGCTTCAAAAGCCTAAAAGCCGTTGTGTACCTATAAATTTGAAATTAACCTCAATTTCATTATTGAATCTTTTTTTTTTTTAAACGTATCTATTTAGGGTAAATGTAGCCTATTCTAGGTATAGTATATATGTTTGTACCTGTGATTGTATTATTCACAGCCTAAAACGTTATAATCGGTGTCTTGTTCCAATATCCTAACATGATCCTAACCGGATCCTAACAGGATCCTAACAGGATCCTAGCAGGAGAATTTCACCTCGGGTGTCATGGTCCTGGCCCGGACACCTAACAGGGCACCAAACCTTTTTTTGGTGTGATTCATTTAAACTTAGAACCAGAGAAAGAAATTGATTAATAATAACTATTTAAAAACATAACTTAAGTATGTGCAGTATGTTCCTTCTTAATGGAAACTAGTGTGCTATTATTTTATTTGTTTTTATTTCTCATTAAAACAACATACCTGTGCAGAATTCCTGCACGATGTAAATAGTCCACAGCTGAAACGATTTGACGAATATACCGTCTCACTTCCCTTTCCTCGAGTTTCTTTCTCTTGCAAATATAGTCCATTAAATCACCATTTTGGCAAAGTTCTGTTACAAGGTAATAACTGTTCTCTGTCTCCATGATCTCCAACAACTGCACTACATTTTGATGGCGAACCATTTGGAGTAATTTGCCTTCTCTGCGTAGATTCTTCCGCACGTAGGTGTCGCTTTTGGCACGTTTCTTGTCAATGACTTTTATTGCCACCTGGAAATTAAGAACAATCATTTTACCGATGTTGCAAATAAAATGTAAGTGTAACTTTCTCTCATCTGATGACATTGTGAATTTCAATAGGCTTACCACAAACATAATTTCAAATAGCAATACCGTAATATAGGCTATTCAGTTAAGCCGCATTCTGTGTTATTTTTAGTAAATTGGTTTAGTAAATTTAGAAACGTAGGTGAGTATGTGACATTCGTGGTTATTGGATGTGAGGTGTGAAATAATTATAGATGGCCGGGCAGGATTCTATTTAATATTTGTGGAATTACTTTATATTGTGAGGGCAGTACATAATATATGTATTGTATATGTATACTAATTAAATAACTTTAATCAGAAGAAATAGTAACGGTATTCTTTTTTAAATATCTCAAATAACAATTTAAACAAAACACTGCTTGTTATTGAAATGTACCACTGCCTAACAGCTACGTCAATCACTATACTGCCCGGAAGCCGCTGGAATTACCTCTGCGCATGCCTGACAACGCCGAAGTGACGTCTCTTCACACCATGACACTTCAAGCTTAAAGTTCTGCTACTACTATATCTAAGCCGAGACCACTGTATATAACATATTGTGTTTCACTATCTACTATTATTGCGATCAATGTTATCTGCCATAACCTTAATATGGATTGAATACAACTTGGAGTCGACTTGAATTTTGTGGATTGAGCAACACGATGTTCTCTGTCTCCATGATCTAATATATCATGATCACAATTATATCAGACCCCGAGATTACAAAACTCTTTGAGTACGATTTCATGCTGAGATTCAAATTGTATATGTATATTTGTGAATAACCTGTCGAGTTGAGCATGAAATCGTGCTAAAAAAAAAAGGTTTCCGAAATCTCGTGGACTGTTGTTGCTTAGGCATCTGGCTGTTAGTAGGGGGCCTACCATGAAATTGTTCACGTATTAAGTTAATTCATAGTATTATGTCTTTTCTAATTAGGGAAAGATTTTTTTTAAATAAAAACATCTGCTTTCTATATCTGCAAAAACATCAAAAATGTAATAGATAATGATAGGTATGGCTTCAATTGGCAGATTCTTATTAGAATCTATCAAATCTGTTACTCAAGTGCACCTTTAATCTTTAGTTTTATTGTGTGCGTTCAGATGAAACTCAGCAAAAGCGAATCTGTGTGATAGCAATTCACCTTATCCTGGCCAAACCCTTGATAAAGCTTCAATGACAATACAGTGTGCACGATGCATGGGGTTATGCCAATACATATTGTCTGTGCGAACCAGGCACTTTAGAAAGATATATCTCCATTACACGTCGCAGCTGTCGCCATCTGTTTGTAAACTCGGAACAGGTTACGACGATAGATTTCCATTATATAACCGCTGACAATTGTACATCTCGGCGCTGTCCTGTACGAACAGTCGGCGCGACTTTAAACGTACCTTAGCTGCAACCTTAGTTTCGTGAAATGGAAACTTTCATTCATGATATTCCTATACTGGTTGACTATGTGTTACAGTATGTACTTTATCAACTGCTAGTTGGTTTAAAACATTGGTGGTTCATACAGACAGCCTTATAAGTCGTGTTAAGTCCGTTTAAATTTAATGAGAATATGTTATTCTGTTATGTTAGAGATTGGTAACGATTTAACAATGGCGTTTGTTGACATGATTGTGTAGCAGGTATAGTTTATTCTAAACTTGCTGCCATAAAGCATTCGACCAATTCAGGAATCGTGAATACCCATATCACCTCCGTTGCGTAAGACGCAGTCATGTGGGATGTTATATGTGGGATGTTATATGTGGGATGTGGCCATATATAAAGCACTTCTCCACGAGGGTCACAATTCATAGTTTGCTATTTATTGATTAAACAACGGTGTTTGTTGCCCTTTTCAAATGAGAAATGACCCTGCTTCACTGTTTACGAAATCTTAACTATGGTAGAGCTAATCCGTATGTCAACTACGGCTTGTATGGGTTAGAACATGAGACCATTTCTTTGTTTCTTGTCCGTATCTTTGCATAGAGTGAATAAAGTACTATCGGAGTGCATTTAGCGGGATCGAGGGTTTAATACAAATACTTTTATATGAGGTAATCGAGCCACCAAAACAATTATATGTCCTATCATCTGCCCTTTATGCCGAAAGTTTTATCAAAAGGAGTCAAGTATTTCTATTTCAGTTTTATATTTTTATTTATATAACCTGTACCATTACAGCGAAGATGTACAGCGAAGATGTTGATTACGAGATCAACAAGAACATATACTAATATGTTGCGCGCGCAGAGAGAGAGAGAGAGAGAGAGAGAGAGAGAGAAATTGTATATCGAATAATATTGTGTTATTTTAAACTATACTAAATAAGCAAACACAATCTTGATCCCGGAGAATACACAACGATGGACCTGTGTAGTGTGTAAGTTATCTTAATAGTATACTGTAATATTTAAAAGAAACAATTAAACGAGTAAACACAATATTGACGTTCTATTTCATTGTTGTCATTTCTGAACTGTCCGTTGCCGTTTTATCTTCATGAACGTGTATCGCATAACTGCATGAACAGTTTTTAATTAGTTCAATCTTTTCTTTTCATTTCGGACAGGGTTCATGAATTTAACAACGGAAACACTCGTTTTAACTCGTTGTTTAATGCATCCGTTATTAAAGTCCATGCGCGCACCTGTTCACCTGGCAGTATTGACGGCCTAGCTTTACGCACTGTAACACAACACATTAATGGATTACTTTTTTTCCAATAGCCTTAAGATGCGCACGATACTGAAGTACACTCCACACCCTCTTGTATGTGTGTTTGCCAAGGAATACATTTGTCTTCTTATTAATATTAGATAGCGGAACCATAGAGCATGTAATAATACCATTAAGTTCTGGTAAAATTGTCCAAGTAAAATATTTCCTTTGTTTATAACCATTACGTTCATAAGCATTACGTTCAACGATTCATTTGCAACGCATTCAGCTTTTTGTTTTCTAGCAGTTTGGTTGAATTAGGATTTACAGCCTCTTTCAATATGATTTCACTCATATCACAGTTGGTGTGTTGTGTGTATGTATGACATTGTGTTACTAGACCAGGCCCCGAGGTTACGAAACATCTTTAGTACGATTTCATGCTAATTCTTTTTGTTTAAAAATATCCTCATACAAAATGTGAGCTGAGTATGAGGTCATATACTCAAAAAGATTTAGTAACCTTGTTGACAGGTCGACAGGTCCACCTTGTGCACAGGTCCACAGGCTTGTGTCATAGATGTGAAAGGATATGTTATCAATTGTTCTGCAGATAACTAGATGTGTTTGTTTCCGTATATGGATAATGGGATAGGTGTTTATATATGGAACAGAGAGAGAGGTTCTTGGGAATTATTTGGGAACAGTCTCAATTATTTTTTAAAAATAACAATAAGATCCCTAGCTATCACGTACCTGTAAGAAATATGAAGACATGACATCTGGATAACGATTGTTTTTAGTTATATGTAACAGCCATTAGAAACTTTAATTGGAACCAATACTGAAGTATTTTTAAGTAGCCAAAGGCTACGACAAACGTCTGAAATTCAAAGGCATCGCACCCATTTCCGGATGTGGACTTCTATTTAAATGCATGGGGAGAGCATTTCTTGAAGTTTTTAGGAAACACGTTCAAAGAGTAAAAGCCACAGGCGACAATCGTCAAGAAACCCATAGACATTGGCAACTATGTTGCGCATAAAGTCGGGGAATGTGTGCACGTGAAATCATGGCCCAGAAGTTACCGAACCTTTGTGAGACGGTTTCATGCTCAACTCAGTTCACAAATCCCTATGCAACATTTTAGTTAACCATAAAATCTTGCTCAAATAAAGCGTCGTAACACTGGGGCCTGATCTTCCACGTTCTCAACTTTGTGCTCGAAATGGTTGCAAATGCCTTTGGCTTTCTGAGGTTTGTCGCTTGTGACCTTTTGGTGTGCATAATTTCGAGTAGGGAACGTGTGATGAGGTCAGTCAGCGCACTGCCTTACCTTTTCCCCGGTTGGTATATGCAGCGCCTCTTTAACTTTGGCAAAGGATCCCTCTCCAAGGGTCTTGCCAAGGAGGTAATTCCCGACTTTCTTGGTGTGCGCGAAGTTCTTGATGACATCATTGTGGACATCGATTACCCTGTCCGGCAAGGACTGGGAAGTGGCCAGCGGTGATGAGGCGACAGTCATCTCGGACAACCGTCCCGGCTCCCTCATCACGACATTCAGGGGGCCAGTGTGTCGCTCTACCACCCCTGGGGGAAAGACGAAATGTCAAAGGTTAATCACAGGATGTGTGAAATTTACTAAGAAATCATTGGTTAATGAATATCTGTAGGCGCATTGGACTCACGAATGCTTGTTTATCTATGTTTGGCCAGAGGCCATTGTAATGCCTTGTGGTAATAAAATGTTTGTCTGTCTGTATCATGTTTATATTAATAGTATGTGCGTACGTAGACCAACGGACTTAATTGATTTGTGTTAGCAGCTCGTTAGGCACTGTACTGGTCGAGGTGAAGTAACATTTTGAAGACACTTTCGTCATGTAAACCATAAATATTAGACTAATTGTAGTTTTAACAATATGCATTAACTCACGTACACACAAATACAGATTTATTTATTTTTAAAATTAACAAAAGCATAATAATTAATGCATACATATTTCTTTTCGTATTTATATCCCAGTTGATATACCTATAATCTACTGTATACGGAGTGAGAATAGATAAATTTCCCATTGCTTGCAATATAGTGACATATTCATTCCTTATGACTAACGATGGTATTGAAACAAGACAACAATGTCCACAATTATTTGAGAATTCGCAACACATATAAAAAAATAAACAGTAGTTGGGTTTGCGTCGTAATGTATACCGATGTATTTGTTTTAATATTTGGTCTCATTATACTGGTGTGATACAAATACGAGATGACATAAAAAGCTCACACTCTTTAGAATAATGAACTTCCCATTTTCATTGTTCAGAGCACGTTCGGGTTCAAAGTTTGGAAATAATAAAGGGTAGCATTATGCAATAAAACTTAATTATAGCATGAATACATTGTTGTCTAACAGCACGCAATTCAACACATATGTAAGACAGCATTATGCTAGTAATTAATGGCGTGTTTTGTCTTTGAATACTTTACCACACAACAGCACGAACACCATTAAACAATACACGAGTGGCAATTTACCGTGTCACTTTATAATTCAGGAACAAGTGTATACCCACCTGAACGATCACTCGTCCACGACACATACATCCATCGTCAGAAAAATTGCAATTATAGCTCACATTGCGAGGCTTTGAAACATGCCTCTCCCCACAATCAGAATCAATAAATATATATCTAACTGAGTGAAATACGAGAACAGATAGAACTGTTTATCCACTGCTATGGCGGTGTGTCAAACAGAGATCTCTTCTCCGTACAACACTTTTCGTTACTCAAGATGGAACTCTTATCTCGTTCTCACACAGTGATGTGCCGTTGCCCTATCCAATGATTATGTGTCAAGAGCCGCATGCGTGTAGTCCTCGACCGCAACAGCATGGACACTGAATAAATACTTTCCTGCTTGTACCGTATGTTGTCATTCTGATTACATGAGCGCTCGCATGACCTTACACTCCCATTATGAAGGTGTTGTAACGGAGGTATTGATCTATATTGAAATGTATTAATAATGGATAGCATCCCTACCACTAAAATGATTGCTTGGCAGGTGCTGTCAATGCTAATAGTTTAGTCTGGATTCAGAATAGTATAGTGTATAGAGTAAAGAATATTGACATGGCGAAGCTATGTGTAGATAAATAGAAACGTATACTATAATTCTTTTATCATTCAACCAAATACAAACATTGCTCGTCGAGAGCAATACGATCAATGGGGAAATCGATGTGGATAGTATGGATGCAACCTGTTTAATATAAATATGTACCGTAATTGAAAACATCACGCACTTCAGAGCATAGGACTCGATTCAATGTATGTGTTGTCTAGGTGCAAATGGACGTAACAGGCATGAAGTATAGCATTAGATGCTATTCAAGGACTTGTTTTCTGTTACTAGTATATGAAATTCAAACATTACATTGGCTCTATTATTTTTACAATATGTTTGAAATTATATTTGTCCTTTTAGATATTAGAATGACTATGCATGGCTTATATCTATATAGTGACGGCGTTTCTTCTCACCTCAAACAGAAGCGATAAATAAATATTAAATCGTGGAATGACCACAATTGTGACACAGACATCATAATTATTATGCTTAGCTCTATATGTGGGCTATATCATAATGGCGTTTCTTATCGTCCCAAACAGAAACGACAAAATAAACGTCATAGAATGTATGTCATGACATTCAAACATATCAAACAGAAGCGACAATTAAAAATTAACAGAATATTATATAATAAATCGTATCAATTGGCGAAAAGTGATGTTTGATGTCCAATGTCAGGAAAAAAATACCTGAACCTTATCTTGTTTTTGTTACGTTTTGACATCATGAAAACACGATAGCAACACATCTATAGATTAATTATCGCCGCTATCAGTGTAATGACTGTCCAACACAATACAAAGACACTATTAATATTTAGCTCCAGGGAATGCATCATTCATAGGAAATACACTACGTTATCACAGACAAAAATCTGTTTGCCTCAAATTACGTATAACATATATACTAAGAAATGGCATATTTCAATAATGAAGTTGTCAATTTCAATAAGTCTATATCTGGGTATCTGTGACTATATTAATACCTATATTGCAGTCGTGTACAAGTTGACCCGTTTCTTTTTTATCCTGTCTATTGTAAAGTCGTAAAGTAGACGCGACTGTATTGACGGTATTCAATAGTCTCTTGTAACGTATACAGTGTAAGTATGGTCACCTTACAACGGATGCCGCGCTTGATTTCACAGGTACATTTCACTACGGTCTGTTGTTGACAAAGACAACATGGCGTATATAACAATTGGACTTGTGTCCTATTCACTCAAAAAAGAACTGAAGTATCGTGCAATAGACATTGAAATGCACATGGTGAAATGGTGATCGATTATATAGTATTGGACAGCTGGTTCTTTTTTCAATTTCGGTAATTTGGAAAGTAGAGTTCGTGTCCTGACATGGCATAAGTAGATCATGCTACTACTGGAAGTTGGAGATATAATTAGTTACAAACACGAAGCTGTACAATCCATGACAACTTGATAATGTATTATTAGACATACTATAACATTAAAACATTACTGTGTTAATATACCCTTGTAAATAATGATTATATCACCCTAAGTCATTCTAATAACACTCGAGTTTAAATTATATTAGGTACTCGTTGGTGTGAAAGAGTTGGTCGAGTAGTGAATATACCTGTATACTTAAATTGTTATGTTGCCCGTACTTCTGGCATAATGGGTAATGGATATTTTGAACTTCCATTTCTTACCATATTAGGCACCATTGCAAAAATCAGCAGTCAATCATTAGTTATTGCAAATTAGCATTCAAGGTTTTCATGGTTTGCAATGTGATAAATACACTTAATTTAGTTACGAAATTATACATTTCTCAGTAACACAAGACAAATAATAGCAAACAGTTTTGGGGTGACAACCATTTATGGCAAGAGCATAAACAACGAGAACTAATTATGGTAAGTGCTGCAATATGGTAATTGTGAAGTGTTTACATGTTATCTTGGTAATGTTAAGTGTTCAAGTGTGTATTCAAGTACACATTATCCTGTTTAGTGTACTACGATCATACACATCACGTTGAGAACACATCTAAACATGTATAATATGTATGTCAATGAAAACTAATGAAGAATAAATGATGTCATGTTTATTTTAATGTTGGCATAGGCCTACATACAGTGCTATTATAATAATAAGTGCATTTATACCCTGCCACATTCCACACGCTCAGCGTATGATGGCGACTAGCTGTATCTGTGTTTAGTTTCTTGACTTGTAAACAAATCACAATATAATTATTCTTGTAGGATGGCTTCTCAACCGCGAGTTAAAACAGTATAATGTAGTCTACGTTAATTAAGTAATCATTAATCAACCTAGTGTCACGGAAAAAACGAATCTACCAATTCTTCCAATTTGTCTCCATTCGCCTATAGCTTTACTTACCAACAGAATTCAATAATATTTAGACTTAACGGAGACATAATCACGATGTACAGACAAACAAAGCGCTCACCCATGAAGACCAAGTATATAAATCCGTCCTATTTCACAGACGCGGGGGTTCTCATGTCCTAATGCCCTAACGTCCGCCGTACAAGATAACCCTAGTATATCTGCCCAGGTATCGAGATCTCCGGTTCGATTACAGCTGACCATCGCGAGGGTCTATACCTGGGATGTCGGTGTGCGTTAGGATTGGATTTCATGTAAACACAAGTTTAGACCGTGTTATTGCATAGTGTTTGTTTTCTAAGAGTAAACGCAAAACGCATCGCGGTAATATCTCCGTAAAAATGACGTTCTTGCGTGCAAAATCTGTACACGCTATTGAAGGTAAGAAGAACGTTGGATAGGGAGCAATGACTATTCGTTTGATTTTTGACATCAAAGTATATAAGCATGACACGACACAGTTTGAAGTATGTACGAATTCAGTATCATGAGTATGTCAGGGTTCAGGTTCCATAAACTCTTTCAATGCACATCAGTATAATAGAATGCATACTATACGTGTAGTGGGTTATGACTGAAACGTCCAACCGCCAAAATATGCAATGTAAAAAAAAAAAAAGACTTCCAAGATACAATTTGGACGTTTTACGTCAAAAATTAAATTTGGGCGTTTTCGCCAGACGTGTTGGCGATTTAACGTTTTAGCCATATCCCATGTGGATAATTCCAACTTTTAGATAATATACATACAGCTCTTTAAAAGCATATCTATATTATAGAATACATACATTTCCACATTTCAACAACATTGTAAATTGAAATTGATTCTGTCAATTTCAATGTTAACACCTGTACAAAGTAACAATGTCGATTTCATTGTCATTAATATATATGTAACAATTTAACAATTGCTTAAGTCAACATAGCAATGTCAATTTCATTGACATTATACATGTACCTAACTACGCGTATTTTCCACATCTCTGTAAATGCTAATAGCAGGGTAATAAGGAGATGCACCACAACTGGACTACGAAATTACTTGTAGGTATTTTCGACATGGAATCAGTCTGACATAACAAAGGGATGATCACGACCCGCTATACACGTGTCAATCCGAGTAATCAATCCCATTTCTCCGCTCTCGGATTTCGATCTCTTCGCGTAGTGATTTCCATGGTGATAAAATACAAAATATTATAATCTGGAAATCATGTCTCATGTCAGCCTGCATTCATTAATAACACGACTGGAATAATTACAGTGTTATATAATGACCAAGTTTAACCTAGGTGTTCAATTGTTGTCATTGAAAACACGTCCAATATTCCCCCACACCCCGTCCATCCATAGCCTCTCGTAATTGAATCCAGTATCTGCACGTCGCAATCATTGGCTTAATTAGAAAGGAGAGTGGTATTAATATTGGATTGTTTCGGGTATCGCTAGGGAAAGACGACGCAATGTTTACTGGTATCTAAGCGTTGTTATCGCGGCATTTGCTTTCACGACTGGAGCGATAGACTGTAATAAAGACTGACAAAACTTCACGCCCTCGGCCTGAACAAATCGCTTTGAAAGATGGACCGTCACAGCTGATTAGCGTAGATGTAATAGTGAACCTTGCCCTGACCCTTATTGATCTGGCAGAAAAGGCAATTGTTATGGCCGCTATCCATTATAACAGAACAGAATGTTATACTCATGAAGTCATGAATATTGACAAGCAGAAATATAGTAAATCACAGAAATAAAAAAAATATATATATATTTATTATACATAAATAATACATGTAGTATAAATCAAGGGTGTGCACACATGTATATCTGTGTCATGTAATCGTAAACAATTATATACTATGCATTCCAGTATATAATAAATAATGTATTTACAATTTTAAATCCTAGTCATAAATTAACATAAACATTCGACTGCAATTGTACTTACCAGTATGCTATTAAAGGAATACAATCACAGATTAAGTTGTCGTGTTGGACCGAATTGGAGTTTAAAATGAAAAGTACGTGCATTTCTATATAGCACATATAATCGCTTTTGTACCTCCAAATACCTATCCGCTATAGGATAGGTAAAATTCCATTGCTGTTTACATTTCTGGTAAAACCTGAATAAAGAGTTGATAATGTACTGTAATATCTCAAGTTTCTATAGCCTAATAAACTAAGGGGGATAACTCTAATAATTCATTAATAACCTTTCACGACCACTGGTAGCAATAAAGCTAGATATACTATAAATATTTTTAAAATAATAAAATATGAAACAATTGAAAACCAGTGGGTTATGCGGAAGATGTAGCTGGTTACCCAATATACTTCTGTAGACACATCAAATGTACTTACTTTCGGATAAAATTACGTTTGACCATGAAATATGCAAACAAACCCGTGATTGTATCCCTTTAAGTATGTTCACGATTGATGATGCATTTCTATAAGGTAAACAATATTAGCCTATGAGCTATCAGGTCCGATCTGTAGTAAACCTACGTGTTCAACGAAACAAGAAACAGCACGTACAACCGAGCTCTCGTTGTTTTGTTGCATATGCATTGTGACTTGAAGTCCCGTTAACTGTTACATAGCGTTTCAACAAAGCCCATGTCTTCGTGCTATGAGATCGAGTTTATAATTATTCTCGCCGTGGTTATTACAACATCATACGTTCATGATTTACCCAAAGACCTGAACAGATTAATGAATTTCGGGAGTAAGATGATACGACACAAGAAAAGCAGATGTCCTCAGTCAGAGCGAGCGTTGTGAAAAGAGTATCCAAGTACATGGATTTATATATTGATGTGACATACATGTATATGTCTGTGTTTCAGTGGTTCAATTCACTAGTAGCATAAGTAAGGTCAGGCATATCTTTGAGACCATGATCCGCTCCCCGTCTCTTTACAATGTATGTACAATATACTAGTATACTGTAACCAAAATATCTATTAACATGCCGGGAGATAGAAAAACAATTGCATAGGTGAAGATGCCGGGATTTTCTTCTTTTTTAAAAGAAAATGATTTTATAATTAGAGCCGCTTTCAACATTACTTCACTTATATCACGGCTTGTCGGTTTAGGGCAGGAGGAAACCTGTAACATCCGTAGCACTGACTGTTGCAGTTCATGTTCCTTTGATGGTAAATTATGTAAACAATATAATTGTTTAAATATAATAGTAACATTATTTTGTGTTTATATATTGATTAAGCCAACCACCACCACCACCACCGTACCACAACTGTACCACTGCAAAACAAAATCTGACATTTAAAATCACAACTATTACATTTTACAAAAGGTCGTGTTGCAGTTTAAGTCTCACCTGTTTCAGGTATCAACAGCTGATCAAGGAAGGAGGATGCAATGTGAACTGGAGGTGCAAGACGCCGGCCAGATATAGTTATAATATCGACCTGACAAATTGTGCACCCATTGTCCTTCTTTGTCGTGAAGCGCCAGAATGTCCATTATTCAATTGACAGGAACAGACGTGATGCTACACCAATGTTGTAGAAGAGGGGGAAGTAGGAAGAAGAAAAAATTGACCTGAACGACTTCAAGTGGAAGTCTGCGGTTTTAACGCTTAACGTTACTCAACTCGCGTCACTTTACAACATCTTGTTGGCTGTCCTAACAGAACTATATCGATTGTCATCTCTTTGCTGGGGGTAAATCCACTCGGTCTAGTCCAAATATCTGAGTCGGGCAACCGGTGAATGTAGTGTGGGAGTTTTGGACATCATCAAAATGAGATTCACGTTTCCAACCATGTCATTTACAGTTTACCGTGGAACTCAGAATATGTTCCGAGCCATCGTGAATTTGATTCTGAATAAACTCTTGTTTTACGTAATTCAATCATTCATCGAGACAGACATTGTAAAATAGGTCTACTGGTATATCGTTATCATCACCATCATTACTTATTATTATTATTATTATTATTATTATTATTATTTCTATTATTAGTAGTATTAGGTATTAGTAGAATTGTAGGAATAGTAGGAGTAGTAGTAGTAGTAGTAGTAATAGTAGTAGTATTAGCAATAATAGAAGTAGTAGTAGTAGTAGTAATAGTAATAGTAGTAGTAGTAGTAGTAGTAGTAGTAGTAGTAGTAGTAGTAGTAGTAGTAGTAGTAGTAGTATGTCTATGCTTATTGACACATAGTTGCTTCTTGTCGTAGAACAGCAATTGCTACTTATTCAATGTTTACAGGTTGGATTTTGCGCTGCCTTTATCATTGATGACGGAATTACCTTTCTGGCACGTGGGACCAGGGTCAAGCCTGGCTTTCAAAATCGTGGGATTTACGGCCGTCTTCTGAAACCCCATCAAGGATATAGGGACTGTTTAATACTAGCCACTGACAGCTAACAGTATCAACGCAGAACGTTTGTCGAACACTTATTGTGAGCTTTCTCGAAAAGTGAGTGTAAATATTAAGTTGAGTGCAGTTCTGGCCGAGAGCCATCCTGTACGAAACGGCATAATCTCCAGTAACTATTGGTGGTTACTAATGGAGATAAAGGACGACAGCATAGGTTACCTTATAATAACGCTGTTTCGTATAGGATGACCATGTCATGCGGCCGTGCAATCTGTAATGCTGTTAGGTGGTATGGACGGCCGCGTTAACAATGTATGACGCTAATAGTTCGATAACCCATCGGTCGTCAAAGTTTAATGACGCTAAACCTTTATCATTTACAGTATACAAAACTAATCTGAACTGTTTTGTTTGTTAAACTGAAGTACTGCACGGTAATTGTTTCTTTCCACAGAAAATACTGCACTTCCGCTTCAACATTGATGCTATAAAAATTCCAAATGCATCAGCAGATGCTGTCCAAGCCATAACTGCAAGAGAAATGGAAGCATACTTCATTAATGGAAATTGCAAAGGAGAATTATTCCCTGGAGGAAAAATAATAATTGATTGGGTTCCATTACGCCTCCTGCCGTCAAACACGAAATACATACTCACGCAAAATTATCTGGCTTTACAATCCAAGACGGATGACGCCTTGATGAATTTTCTTACGGTTGGAACCCCTATCAAGTACGTTATGGGTTTCCGGTACAATGCTGATGTTTTCGGAAGTGACGTCACTTATCTGCGTGGACATATTTTGCTACATCTAACACACATGAGAACACTGATGACAGAGAAGGCAATTTTCCTGGTGACGATAGATTCTGAAGCTTCTAAGGTCATCGGTGGAATTTTGAACATGAATAATATAAAGACTATAAATGTTATAATTCAGTAATTTTTCACTTGGTTGTTAAATTGTACTCGGATAATATATAACATGACATTGTATATTTGTGCAAGCGTCCTTCTGTGCGTGAATGCGGGCTATTTGATGTCGATGTTGTTGTATGTGTGTGTATTTTGTGATAATCAACAGTAGACATAGAGGATCCCAAATGAGTGGTCATATATTACTGAATTTATAAAACGGTATAGTTTTTGCTAACGAATTTAATACATTCAGTACTGTATGAACACGAATATGAAATTATATTCATCACATAACTGTAGAACATATTGTAATGTCGATTTTCAGACACAGACACTGTATAAGCACATGTCTTGGGAGCTATGTTAAAACAAAATATAGTTCCAAATAAATGTGTAAATATTAATAAATGTAATTGCATATTTAAATGAAGAACTACTTTAACTTCAAAATCGACAAATTAAATCCTGCGAAGAAGCTCTAAAAGAGGTCCAAACATACTTCGATATCACTTAAGAATACAAGTAAAATAATCCATTGTGTTATTGCACTAGTGAACTATTTATATTTAGCATGGACCTATTTCAATCCCAAACTCTTTTGTTATGTGATAAAAGCGTGTATCTCTACCACTGCATACTACTTATGAGGCCTGAATTTTACTGACGAAGAGCTCGATAATAAGTTAATGCTCATGTTGGGTTGGTAAGGTTGTTTATACCAGTACTGTACTGGCACTATACCCTGCCATTGTATTTAGACAAGTTAAACATAATGTACAGGTCAATAGAGAAGGAACCCATCTGTATACTACCATGTGCAGGAAGCATGTAGTTATGAAGCATGATATATTCATTTCAGCTAGTATAATATTCAGCTTAAAATTAATACCATGTCAGATGTACAAACCAAGCCATGCAAATGTTGAAATGTTTCGCTGTGATTGGAGGTAACAAACGTGAACACGAGAGTAGATTTGCACATTTGCGGATGTATATATGCTACTAACAGGACCGTATCTGATGTAAGATAATGAATGATCCCATCGCTATGATTGAAGGGTCGTATTTATGTGTGTAATGTTCACGACGTCATACTCAGCTAGTGCAAGTGTTTACACAGATAAGCATGCATTACGTAGATACATGGGGAATGGATGAATACTCATTTTTTTTCTGAAATTTATTTTAATTCTTCGATCGAGGCACTTAACTTTTTTCCATCGGTATATATTGAAGATGTTACCGACAGTGCGAATGATTGATGCGATTGACTCTGAGAGGAGCAGTTATATTAGCCCCCCGGCATTTAATAAAAAATATAACATAGAAATATATTACATCTGTGTAGACATGTATACTTAATATCGATATCCGTTCATTATGTACAAACATATATTTAATTATTTTACATAAATCTATATCCTTTCGTGAAATTGTTGTTTTGTCTTTCGTGCGCTACATACATATGTTCAATGTATAATGGTCGAACGATGTTTATATACCAATTGTATATTCGCAACGAATACGTAGGTGTTAGTCTCGTGAGTATGACGTTCACGATGTAATGTGTCTACATACAATATATCTACAGATAATCCCGAGGGCGTTCCTAATGTCAGGATGACCACGAATTTATAAAATGCGCGAGAAAAACAATTCATTATCATTATGGATGTTCAGAGTGTACGTAAATATTACGATACGTCCTCGAAACACATCCGTCAAATATGTTAAGTATGCACATAATGGGCTGGGTATCCAGAATGTATTTGATACGATGAACAACTGTTCTGATAGATTAATGTTCAAAGTTACTGATGCAGAATGTTACCAAGAGTAACTTGAACAAATGCTAATAATAATGGACATTTATAATAATAATAATAATAATAATAATAAAAATAACAAATACTACTACTATTACTACTACTACTACTACTACTACTACTACTACTACTACTACTACTACTACTACTACTACTACTA